>CBVK0101516190.1:0-12272 GCA_900067695.1 Picea abies
CAAGCCTGAAAATCAAACAACTCCCTACAAATGTCTAGCATACATCTACAGCATAAAAGAACACAATGAAAGCATCCACATAACACAGAAATACATGCAGGAAAGATGCTTCTAGTTTGTATTAATAAAAATGCTTCTTTACAAAGGTGTTCTGAGCGCGGACTGTAACAAGGCCTCAGCTCTTCTCTTGCTCTCCTTCTAAAAACTATTACTAAATGAGATCGAAATTGATCTTTTACAAGAGGGGGCTCTTCGAGCTCTTCCCTCCAACCTAACCTACCCTATTCAATGGCATTGAATGGGTTGTCTAGTACACAAATCAGATCTAGATCTCAGCCTTCAAACATTAAAGGCCTATCTACCTACAGCCTGTGTGCATAGCACGGCCTCGTGGCTCAACAACCTAAGACATTTAATTACATTCAATTTCAAAATTGAAAACGAGGGTTGCGCCTCTCATCAGCCTTGATTTCATGCGCTGACATGGCTAGATGGGTGGTTGGCTGACGTGGAGAGATGCTCCTGCATCAAATTTTATGTCCTTCCTTTTTTTAGGAATTCAAGGTCTTTTATAGTAGGTGCTTACAAATAAGACATCTATAGGATAAGGGCATGATAAGAAAAAAAAATGGCATGATAATGACTATTGATCAAACCAATAGTTGATCATGTACTAATCTTCAATTAATTCATCAACATAAACTTAGTTTATCCTTCAAATTAGACACACATATCAGAGTTGGACTAAATTTCTTTTTAACACAACAAAACTAGATTGAAGAACACGGTTGAGCTAAAACATCCACCATACATGAGTATGGATAATAGTGAGGCATCATGGAAAAAATTATCAATTGGTTTGCTACCAGGATCATGTTTCTTTCCAATTAGGTTGAGGGTTTTCTCTAGAAAACCAACATTGGAATACTCTAGAAAAGTTTAATGTCTAAATTAAAGAGAAGCCCATACCTTTCTAGATGTTTATAACCTAAGTTTGAGCTTATTGTTTCTTATTGCGGGGTTCACAACAAAGTAAGGAGAATCACCTTCATCAAATTCACTTCTACACATGGCCCATGTGTCAAATTAATAGGAATCACATACTTAAGATAAAATTTAGATTTATATTCAAAGCAAATTGGATTCTCTATTACTAGAACCAGTTTATTTGATATAGAAAGTAACACAACTATCTAAAACGAAATAGTGAAATTTAAATAAATAGAAAATAAAACATGTACATGTATGGCTTAGTGACCTTATCTAGGTGAAATTCATTAACATAATAAAACTAAACAAATTATTTATTCTAAATACCAAGAAATAGAACAAAACTAGCTATGCTACCCTATCTTAACCTACACTAACCACTGGCACATGTATGCCAAGTAAAATCATAATGTCTATGCAGCGATAAAATAAGACCTAAAGTAACATCATGACTTTGCATAGGTCTATGGGGTCAACATATTATGCAATGTTTAATGAGAAGAGTTAAAACGACATTAAAATGTTTTGTATCAAGAAGTGTTGAGCATTTACCAATTTGTAGAAACCGTTGGGAAAATGATGACTCCAACTAGGTTCTAATAACATCTTAAAAATAATTTTGATAATACTAAATTGTTGGATAGGGATATGAAGGTAAATGGCATACCTTATCATGGTTATTTATTGGTTGATATGGAAAAATGCTAGTAAAAAAATATCATTTACTTCGTTGTGCATGACAATCAATTGTAAATCTCTTGCTGCTTTTTCTCAATATCTAAAAATTCATTATGTGTTGCATAATCTATTTCCATCATGATTATCTTAGGTGATAGATAACTCTAGTATGCATATGAAAAGGAATAATCTATCACAATTCCACTTACAGCAAAGAAATGTTTACCATCAAATATGGGGCTATCATAAGAAACCTCTACTTCATTTGGCCCTTGAATTTAATATTGCAAGATATAGATGAACATATAAGTTCATGCTTTTTTAATCCCAATGAACTAAACTCCATAAATGTATTTTATTAATTGTATCTTGAATATTCTCCTCCTCTCCTTCCAACTAGATTTGTAATTGGTGAGGCTGATTTGAAACCTTTTGTAAAAAGGTATCTTCAATATTTACAAACTATAACTATATTTCATTTCTAGAATAAAAAATAAAGGAATAACCACATAATCTTATAGGTCTTCTTGTAAATAAGGGTAAACAAAAATTTCTACGTAGAGAGAAATTAAAATTTTCAAAATCTACGAATAGATTCTTATCTTCAATTAGAATACATGTACAACAAGTAGTATATTCATTTTTCAACTAATATAGATTCAAGAGAAATTCCCTTATTTTTCCCACACCCGAGTTTAACGAATTGGAGACTTATGATTCCCCTGATTCTATATCAGAGGAATTGATTAGAAATTATGTCTGCTTCTAAACCTTCAGTCTATTCACAATTTGAGCTAAAGGAAGTAGATATTGTTCTTTTTAACATAATTTTAGTAGTTTTAGAAATGACAGCTCCATGAGAGTAAGAAAAGAATCATTCTTGAGAATATTTCCTTCTGGTTGTTCTTTAAAATCAAAATGTATATTATATGAGACTTGAAAATAAATAGAATTTGTTTATGTGGATGAATAAATAAATAGAATTTGTTTATGTGGATGAATTGGTTCCTATGTCATGCCTATGAGTGCTAAACAGGGATGCTTCTTTGAGATTTTGAATAATTGAATTCATAACAAATTATTGTCCCTTATTCATGTACGATTATGTTATATGGTCTTCATTATCTCTTCGACCTTATACACATTAATAGGGGCTCTACTTTGATTGTTTAATTCAGTTAATTATGGTTCTAGTAACTTATTTCTAATGGTTACTCTATTCTCATTATTAAGGGTAAGGAGAAAAAAAATGAGGTATCTACAAATCTTCTCTCAAGGAAGATTTTTCAATAGGGTCAGATAGTTTCATCCAAGAATAATGAGAATTCAAAACCATAGTGGTGTGCTTGTTGAAAGTATCCATAGATATATGTTGGGTCACCTTCTCTACTTGTTTAGAGATGCTATAAAGGTTTCTTAACTCAATATCATTAAGGATTGTTGTTCCATCTTGTTGATTTCTATTTTGAAATAGGTTCTTGTTTTAATATAAAATTTTTGTTGATATACTGTGTCTATCTAAATTAGGATGGTGTAAAATGTCTTCTTGTAAAATAGGACTTATGTACTGTCTTCCATGTTAAATTATTTTATAGGATTCTTTTTTAGACTAGTTCCTTCTAGTCCAACATGTTTGTCAAAGTGTGTTATTTATTTCTTTAAATATTCTATAGGAAGATATGTGTTACAATGTGAATCTTTCTCATGATCAAAGGATAGATGTTCTTCTTCCGGAATAGAAAGGAGATAAGAATACCACTCAGGGAATTCTTACTTAGAAGATTTGTCACTCTCATGAAATATTTGATAGATTTGCATAACCCTCAATATGAAATCATCAACAACAACAAAAAACTATTTTCATATTTCTTCAACCTCACAACAAATTTATTCATACTTATAATTTTCATGAAAAGTCACAAAATATTCCATGAACTACTTCTAGATGTAAATGTATTTGGTTGGTATTTCCCTATACCAAACTTTAATACATCCTTCCAATGTGAGGGTAAACAACCTGCATACTTCATTGTCTTTAATTTTTTTGAAAATTAATGTGTAAGATTAAAATGACTAAGATGCCTAAATGTTGAGTTTTTCCCTTCACCAACAAACTTAAATTTGGACAATAGATCTATTGCATTCTTTGGGATAGCATGTAATGGTTTTGGAAGACTAAAATAATGATCCCATACAGGGGTATGGAGATGAGACATGGGTTGTTAATGCATTTCTAAGAATGACCCCACATAGGTCAGCTTGTCATTTTACCCTCCTTTTAGTGCCAAAACAATTGATAGGGATGAATTTCCTTGTGCAATTAGTAGGGACTATCCCCAATGAAAGGTCCCAATTAGACCTTACACTATTTGGAATAAGAAATCCATGACTTATGGTGCAACAACCTTTAAATGGTTTTGAGAGGCTTTACTAGTCACAACTATATCTACCATGTAGGTTTTTTTTTCTAGGATGCAATAAATGATATGCAACTATTATAATATGCAAAATGTAGAGGAATTCTTGGACTAAACTAACAAAACCAAGGAGGTAGACATAGTACCAAATATATTATCAGTTTATATATTTAGAAAAATGTTACTAAGAAATTAAAATTAGAAATTTAAATAACCATTTGCATAATAGAGAAGTTTGAAAATGAAGAGCCGACTATAGTATTATGCTTATGTCTATAAACAAAAGAATTGTGAGATAAAAAAATTAAAAAATGTTCATACATGAGAAATGTTTACAACGTAAAATAAAATGCTTACACCATTTCCAAAACTCAATAAACTAATAGAAAAAGTTCTAAAAATCATAAGTTTTAGAACTGAAGTTTGTCTACAAAATAGCTTTGCCAACAATGGCTTCTCCTCATTAACATTTCATAAAATAGTCTACAAAGGTGCACAAGAAAAATCCCCTTTCCTATCATGTTTATCTTATTTCTAGTCGAGAGGGAGAGAGAGGTTAATCGTTTTGATTCATCCACTTGGCTATCCAATTCCCTTCTTAGATTTTGGTTTCTTTGTTCAATTATCTTTTCCACCACCTAGGTTCAATTTCTTTGTTAGTTCTAACTCCTTCTTTGATAGTTTTGATTCCCTTCTTGTACATTTAGTTTCTTTATTCAACTATCCTTTTGTGCCACCTAGGGGTTCATCTCCTTTCTTGACCATCCAAACTTTTTGTATTCTCATGTCACCTAGCAATTTTGATTTCTTATTTGAGTTTGAAATTCCCTTTTTTTAAATTATTTGAACCTCTTTCTTGGCACTTTGACTCCTTTTATAATAATCATAAATTTCCTACATGTTAGCACACTAAGAACAAGTCATGCAGGGTTACCTTGACCTTAAATAAATTTGTCGTTGAACTCCCTTTTAGAATTTGAACTAATTATATCTTGGAGAAGGAAGGGATTGCTTTGAGGATCAAGATTGATTAAGAGATTGAGATCCAAATACACAAGGTTCAAATAGGGGAGTCCTTGAATTGATAATTGGGTGATCGCCAAATTTGGCTTGGAAGAATTTCAAATAGCTTAAAGTTCAAAAGAAAGGGTTATAAATTCATGGGAGTGTTCTAGAGGTTTTAGCAAGAGTTCAATTAGATATCAAACAACTAGGTTGATGGAACGAGGGAGCTTCATTTGGTGGTTGGGATCAATCGTGAAAACAGGGCATAGAAGAAGCGAACTTGATGAAGAGATTTTTTTATTTAGCAATCAAAGTTGATTGCAAAATCAAGTTCAAAAGGATTTTGGTGAGATCATTTCACTAGTTCAAAGAGTTATAATGGAGGCTTTGAATGCTCAAAAGTTTGAATAGAGGGAAGGTTCAATGGAAATAAAGGTGAAACATGATGATTTTGTTTGGAAATCACGAGGTGAATTTTGAAAAGAAAAGAAAAGAAGGGGCCCAAATTGAGGATGGACTTGATCTAAAAATAAGGAGACGTGCTCAAAAGGGGATTGATCTAAAAATAAGGAGACATGCTCAAAAGGTGAGAAATAAAGGAAATAAGTTTAAATGAAGAAATCAAGACTCACAAGAAAATCCTCGAAAGGAAAGATTAAAGTCAAAAGAAGAACACAAGATTCAGAAGAAAAATTCAAAATAAAAGGCTAAAACCCAAAATCGAAAAAAAAAAAACACACTAAAAAATGAATAACTAGGACTTCCAATTTAGAAATTAAGCCATTTTGAGGATTAGGGAGGAACTTAAAAAATGAGGATAAGAATAGGATTGATTTGAAGACTGGGCACAAACTAGGAATTGGGGTCGAAAGAATTGGAACAAAGAAAACTCAATTTAAAAAGAAAACTAAGAAAGGAAGAAACTAAAAAATCAATTGAAAAATAAATCTCAAGGAAAGAAGAAAAAAAAAAACAATTCAAAATCAAGAATAAAGTATAAGGAAAAAAAGAAACCAAGTGAAAATAAAAATAAAAATTGAAACATAAAAGCCCAACTAACTTAGCAATCTAAAAAAAATGAATAATATAGTAAAGCAATAAGAAATCAAGGTCATTATAAATCCCCCCAAAAAAATCATACTTAAACCTGTGAAGAGAAGGAGGTACCCTAAGTTTTTCCCAAGACTTAGGAGGGCTATTGAGGGCTCAACACAAACATAAGTGATGGGTGTGCATAGTCACAACTAGCAGCGATTAGAATATAGGACCTTGTCCATTGAAATGTTAGTGATCTTAAGCCAAAAGGAGGATAAAAGTATTGACATTTTAACATTTGTATGTGTTAATATATTTTTCAAAATATAAATATTTTTCTACGTATTTAAAGTTTATCACATAACTTACTAATCCAGCTCTCATAAAGCAAGTTATTGATTTTAAATGGATATTCAAATACAATACAATATTCTAAAGTTGAGAAAATAATTGATATCGAGCTCTCATAAAGCAAGTTATTGATTTTAAATGAATATTCAAACACAATATTTTAAGGTTGAGGAAATAATTGATATGAACTTTTTAGTAATTTATGGTTTTTATGTAGTTAAAGTTGTTGATTACTTTACACATCCAAACTTGTTTTTAAAATGACTTTTATAAGTGTTTTTCATGCCATTCAAACATAATTAAAATTACAATGTATCAATTAGATGTTAAAAGTGTCATTTCAATATAGTGAACTTATTTAGAAGTATATTCAGAAATCAAAGTAAAATAACTTAAGCAATTCTTATATGATCTTAGGTCATATGCATCAACATCTTGACTTTACAGGAAGAATTGTTGAAATTAATATCTACACGAGGAGGGAAGGAAATTGTCATGAGGATGATGTTATTTTTATGAGTTATTATTCTCAAAGCTTAGTAAAGTTATTTTATGTGTCAAATTTGATGTTGTATATTAGCATCACATATGTTATTACCTTGGTATTATCTTTCATTATGATGAGGATGACATATGTTATTATCTTTGGTATTGTTTTTCATTCTAATGAGGATGATATTATTTTTATGAGTTATTATTTTCAAAGCTTAGTAAAGTTAATTTATGTGTCAAATTTGATGTTGTAGATTACCATGACATATGTTATTACCTTGATATCATTATTACTTGTGAGGAGAATGTGATAAGGTTGTATATGATTTAGAAGAGGTATCTACTAGCTTTCATCGAGTGTTTTTTAATTACAAATTGTAATGTATTAGTTTATCTCTTATTAAAGAATTTTTTAAAGTTAATTGTTAATATTTATTCTAAGTCCAAATGGAAATGCATGATGTTTCATACAAGCATGTGATGAGAAGCCTAGTTTATGTAATGGTACGTATGTTAATGTGATAGTTTTTTTTATCTTTGATTGTTAATGTTAATAATTTAGATCAACCTAAACCACGTGGTGGGAGTGATTGGATTTTGTGGTGGTTAGAGGTAGCAATCATGAAGAATTGTTAAAGTCCATAGTGGTTGGGGAAGGATGGTTGCAGTATTGTATAGAAGTAGAGAATAGTATGCTTGAAAAGGGTTGATTGGATTACATATGTTCCTTGAAAAAGACTTTCATAATGTCAAGTTACATGGAGAAGCATCTAAGAAGAAAAATGCCTCATATGCGTGGAAGAATGTCAAGCCTATTGAGCCAAAATGAGGGCTCATTTATAGTGGGTGAAGGAAGGAGATGAATCCTCTAAGTACTATTTTGATTTTTTCAAACATAAAAATGAATTGGAAAGAATCATGGAAGAAAATGGTTTCACCCATTGTTGCTTCATATTGGACATCATTTTGTCAATAGTATTAGAATTTATTGAGTGGTGGAAAGAATTTGTGCATTGAATACTTTTACTAAAAGTAGAATTTGACAGGGCTTGTGACAAGGTAGAATGGTCTATTATTATAAATAATCTTTCTTGGTTGAAATGTGGTTCCAAGTTTGTTTTGGTGGAAAAAAGAATATTCTTTCTAATTCTTTATGGTTTGTTTTTGTTAATAATGTACTATTTGTTCAATATTTAATTAGATAGTGCTCCCCAAGTCAATTGAATAGGGTTGTGCTCTTGTACCTTATTTATATGTGCTAGTTCTTGGTCCAATGTTGGGGTATCTTATGGAAACTACTAAAGTCTAGAGTCTAAGATCATCTCAAAGGAAATTACCATCCTAGGAGAAGAGGAAGTGGTTAGTAATCACTTTGTTGATGAGTCTCTTCTCTTTATTGAGTTAACCGATGGGTATGTTAATGGAGCTCTTGAATTCATAGATACATTTTTCACTATCAATGTAGTAGTGGTGAGAAACCACAAGTCAAATTTTATGTTCATTGGACTAAAATATAAACCAGGTTGGTTAACACATGCATGGAAACATATGAGGGATGGTGACATAGTTCGCTATCTTAGTGCACCACTTGGTGTTAATTTTTCCCTCAATGCTAAGTGTGATTAGTGTCTTCATAAGATTCAAATCAAAACCCATAATTAGATTCGCGTGGATATTCCTATGATGGTAAGTGTATTGTTCTTGCGGAAATCCTCCAAGCAAGTGATATCCACTATATCTCTTGTTGATTTTAGTGAACATGATACCATCATATTTATGTGATATTTACCAAGTGGATTATGAGATGCCTACTTAGTGAGGAACCATGGAAAATGATCCTTAAACATAGAATCCTATAGGAAAGGAATAAATATGGGACCATACACCCTTTCTTTATTTATGATATCGTTAGAATGAAACCTTATGTTAGAATTGGTGTCTCTACCATACTTTAAAGGACTTGTGATGCTTGGACCAGAGTTGCATTGTGTCTCTCATGGAATTGAATTGGATTCATGAGAGGTTTTGACATTCCTAACCATCAATTTAGATATGAAGATTCAAAATTCAGTGGCATCTCAAATTGACAGATGGGCAGTTGCAAGCTAATGCTTCCCTCTCATGACATGTTAGTTGCGATGGAAATCTACTTGCTAGGAGGAATTATTAGAGGTACATCCATAACTTATTAGAATATGGTGTAAATATATGAAACGTAGGAAATCAAATTAGATTTTGGAATGTAAATATATGAAACGTAGGAAATCAAATTAGATTTTGGAATATATAACCTTTTTTTTATGGAAAATCGGTAAAACTTGAAAAATTCACATTATTCTAACATTTGTATGTTACTTTTCCTCTAAAATATAATGCATGTGTTCCCATTAAGGTGTCATTTTAGTATATAAATGATGGAATTTCTTGAAAAAAAATGCACATTTGTAGATACAAGTTGGTTCTTGTGCATCACTATTTTTCCATATTTTTTCATGTTAATTTTATATGTTTAAAACATCAATAAATCAGTGAATCCATGAAATCATGAGGTCAAGCGTTAAGACCACCTTTGATGGTATTAACATAATCAAACAATTATTTTACTTTTATTAGTATGTAGGTCTCCATCTATACTTGTGTACCATATAATTGTTTTTCTAGATGGAAAAGACAACGAAAAGTTATGCTAGAAATAAAAGACATGTATTTTAGAATGATGATATATGTACAAAAAAATAGAAAACAATAATTTGTGTGTGTGTGTGTGTGTGAATCCATATATAAATCTCTATAAATGTTCTCAATTTCAACATAAACGACTACATGGATCATATTTAAAAACATGGTTGAAAATAGAGATAATAATAGGAAGCTCGAAAAAAAGATGTGTTTTTTTTTATGTAGCTCGAACTGACAAGATTTTCTATCCAAAGCTAAAACCAAAGAAATCAAATCATCCAAAATATAGGAAAAGAGGTAATCCCAACAATTTATTTTGAATTTATAGAAACATGCATGTGTTAAAAAAATGCACAAGTTAAAACACACACACAGTTTTATTACATAGATTCAAAAATCTGCAAAACTTCCATCACCTTTAGCATTAGGACTTGTTTTAGGACATATGTTTCATAAGGAAAGCTTTAGTAGTAGAACTATTTCCCCTCTTAGGCATAGTCAAGGCCCCTAGGCCCATCCTCTTTGTGCAAAATAACATAATGGTGCCAAGAATACCACTTGGGTGTCAAAGACCTCATAGAGAGGGAATGTGTCATGGTTGGAGGAATTGTTCATAGTGCTTGAGGCCTAGAAAGTTCATTTTCCTATGTAAGGACCTTGTTTTATTTTACAACAATGATCTAGGCCCTTAGACCCATCATTAATTCCCAAAACCAATTAATGGAAACCATATCCCATTCTGAGGCCAAAGATCCCATAGAAAGGTCCTATGTGGTGTTGCAATGCATATTTCACCACACTTGAGCTTGAGAATATTTTCTAAATTCCCAAGGCCGTTCTTATACTTCCCTAACCATTTTCAATATGCAAATAGCCATTTGTGTTAATAAAAACATCATAATGTCCCCTAGTAAACCACTCATAGTCAACAGATGCCCAATCGATGCAATGTTTTATGCATTTTAGGTGATTTTTATAGTGACTAAGATCGAGAAGTATCATGTAGCGTAGAAGTTCACTGGTGTTTTCATGTGACCTTGGTTATACTTACATACCCATTCATGGTGCATAAATAACCTAATCATGGCACCCACAACACCCTTCGAGGAAATCGATAATCGATAGAGGCCTAATGTGGTGGTTTGAGGACTTTTCCATGGTGCTTGAGCCTAAGAAGAAGGTGTTAGATCAATAAGCTCTTGTTTCCCTCCCCCAAATATGTTCATGGACCCAAGACCCATCCATGATGCCAAAAACCTCATAATGACACCCATATTCAACAAAAATGTGTAGAATCCTTAGAGAGGGATTGTGTCATTGTTTCTAGGTGTTGTTC
This sequence comes from Picea abies, assembly GCA_900067695.1. NCBI lineage: Eukaryota > Viridiplantae > Streptophyta > Pinopsida > Pinales > Pinaceae > Picea > Picea abies. Next base: position 10,984 of record CBVK0101516190.1, read on the forward strand.
ACAGTGCTTGAACCTGAGATGGTTATGATTAGGGATTCATTTTGTTACTTCCCCCATGACCATGTTTATGAATCAACACACATTTCTAGTGCAAAAAACCTACTCATGGTGCCTACATCCGAATTGGAGGCCAAAGCCCCATACAAAGTTCATATGTGTTGGTTTGAGTACTTGTTCAAGGTTCTTGATCTCAAGAAACTTCAATAATATACTAAGGCTCATGTTTTTAGTCTTTGATGATGGTGAAGACCGTACAAACCATCCATGTTGTTGTGTGGCGATATGAGGATGTGTTCATGGTGCTTCAACTTGAGAAGAAAGGTTTAGGCCTAGAGGCTCTTGTTTCCCCTTCCTGTCTATGGTCACATACCAAAGACCATTCCATGATTCCCAAGACTTCATAATGGTTCCCATATTTAACTTGAATGTCAAAAACTCCTTAGAAAGGGATTATTCCATGTTTTATAGGTGTTGTTCATGGTTCTCATATTGAGAAGGTTTAATATGACTTAAGGTCGTTATGTCCCCCCTAACCATGTTTATGCTTCAAAACACATTTATAATGCACAAAAACTACTCATGGTGCCTATATCTATAGAGAAAATAACATTCACACTAAACCAACTAGGAAAGAGAATACATATTTAAGAAGAAAACAAATGACAAGCACACAGAGTACATAGAGATTTTACCCTAGAAACCCTTACATGAAAAACCAGTATTCCTTGAGCATCTCCTTCTCTCATGTTGTCTTATTCATTCATATAATAAAGAGTTGGATGACTAACCTTGGTATACGCCTAAGTCACAATTGTCATCATAATCTCTTTCTTTACACAAGAACAACCCTGCAGCCAATTTGACTTACATCTACATGACCCTCATGATTTTTCTAAAGATTATAATGATTATATTTTATGGTATTACATCATTCCATATTTATAGGATTTATTACATGAAAACCCCTAAATCATGGTGCCCAAAAACGGTTGCATATCCATGCAAATGATTGGTTGCAATCCCACGAATCTCAGGGTTTGGTTACAGTAGGATATCATTCGAATACCTAGTTGACCTCTAGTCAGTTTCCATTCGACCTCCTATCAGTTGACCTTTCTACTTCCTAATTGACCACTTTGACCTTTTAATTTCCTATTGAAAACTTGGAACTTCAACTTGACTTGACCCTGATCCGGATTTATGTAGGAACACAATGAAATACATAATTACACATAAACGCAGAGATGTAGCGGAAATAAGATTTCATTTCATTAATAACAAATGACTGA
>CBVK0101516197.1:0-19255 GCA_900067695.1 Picea abies
CCAACCTTAGGAAAATTAATTAAATTTAATTAATTAAAAAAAACCTATCTAGACTCGACGAAATTCCGTGAAACTTTCTACAATGTCTAACATGGTCATTTACATCATTCCTAAACAATAGCTACCAAACGCCATTTACCACTTTGGAGGAATTATTGCAAGTGTGAGGGAAAAACTCATGGGAAATCAACCAGGCTGAAAAGCCCAATTGACAACCTGAGGATAAAAAACCCTCAGTGAAAAGAACTCTCCCAATGAAAACATCCCAAGGTACCTGACCTAACTATGATCCATGCAGACCTATTACATTATTAACCCACGCAGGGGTGCAGAAATTCCGTTTACAAAATTTTGTGATGGAGGCATAAAATGCCCAGTAGAACTAAACTGTCTTCAACATACTTGCATCTGATGATGCATATCTTCATGGCACATGGAGTTGACCCCCTAGTTGAATAGGTGGTCAACAGACCCTTTTACCCTTTTAATAAAGTAAAGTGACTTTATAAAGTTAAAGTCACTTAAAAGTTAAAACACCCCTTTTTATTAACCCATTTTTAATGTCGGAAAGTGATTAATTGGCTTTTAAGACATTCCTGGACGTTGGAGTCCCTATTTCATCATCTCAACCTCTAGATCTTTTCATCTTGGTTCCAACAAGCTATTACACGAAGGTATCCCCTCATATAATATGATCCATATAATACCTTTAGTGTATTTAATTAAAGTATGCTCAATAATAAACCAAAATTACAGAAATTGTCGGAATGCCACAAAACCAAGAGCGAACTGTGCAGAAATGATCCTGATGATGAAAGATGGTGAATGGACTAGTCTGGGCCCCATATAACCCCTCCAAATTGCCTGATCTCATTATTAACCTCATTTTACTCCTTTGGTTAGGCTAACATAAGCTCATAAGGTCACCTCTGAATGCAAAGCAGGGGAATCCAAAAATGGGGACATTATAAAATATCAGGAAGCGGTCCTTTGCTGTTATGACCATGGGTGGAGATGTCCATCATGATGAGGTCAAAAGTGCTGCCATGAGAGTAACTCAAAGGTTTGAGAAGTATGGAACCCTTGAACTTCACAAAAAAATAAAAATGATCAAATTAAAGAAGATATCTGCTAGGGGACTTGGCCTGCGAACATACTGCGTTGAGTTCAGAAAGCCTTACCAAGCTCCCTACCCTTCCAAATCTGACATTTGACAGTTAGAAAAAAATCCTAAAAGTATTAGCTTGAATCGTAAAGAGTATTTAAATCTGAAAATATGTTGAACTATTGCAAATCAAATAGATTCTGCAATCATCTATGTTTAGAAGCTAGACGATATTCAATTATGTTTTCCTTCATGTTTGATGCTTGATTTTTCGTAAAAGATTTTGCAAGACCCTTGAAATTCTTTTTGTTGGATTCGATATATGGTACAGTCCATTGCAGAACTCATGTCTGGGCCTTGCAGGTGATATCATTAAAACATTGAAAGAGAACAACAATGAATACACTTGGGGTAATGTAGCTGTTAAGCTTGCTGAATCATTTGGATTCTGTTGGGGTGTGGAACGAGCTGTTCAAATTGCATATGAAGCAAGAAAGCAATTTCCAGATCAGAAGCTATGGATTACCAATGAAATCATACACAATCCAACTGTGAATCAGGTATGGAGTCAATCAGTTTGGTGCATGCTGGTTCAATTTCCTGTATTTCCTTAAAAACCGAATACAGTGTGTACCAACTCACCTAGATGGTTACCGATCAATGCAGAGATTGAAGGAGATGCAGATTGAAGACATTCCTGTAATGGAAGAAGGGAAAAAATTTGATGTTGTAAACAGTGATGATGTGGTTATTCTTCCAGCTTTTGGAGCAGCAGTAAGTGAAATGCAGATTCTTGATGAAAAAAGTGTGAAGATTGTGGACACTACATGTCCATGGGTTTCCAAGGTACAATTTTTACAATGTTTTGAAAACATTTAATTTTGTTTCAACCAGGACAATACAATACTGACATTCTTCTCTTGATTCACGGTATGAACTCATAATTACAAACAAAATGTATTTAACTAGCTTGCCTGGTTATGTTATCTAGGTTTGGAACACTGTGGAGAAGCATAAGAAGGAAAGCTTTACTTCTGTAATCCATGGAAAGAAAGGGCATGAAGAAACTGTTGCCACTTCATCATTTGCAGGGAAATATATAATTGTAAAGGACATCAGGGAGGTACCTAGAAATCTCATTACAAAATCATGTACACATATAATTCTAAAACAGGCCTAGAATTTATTCCATATTCAGTATGGTGAACTGTTGATTATGATAAAGAACTTATGTTGGATAATGTTTACAGGCAACATATGTGTGTGACTACATTCTGGCTGGCAAGCTTGATGGTTCTAGTGGTACTAAAGACAAATTTCTTAAAGTATGTAAAATACTTGAACAAATTTGTAACTTCAGAAAAGAATATATTAGACCTCACACTCTTTCACAGATTATCTTTCCTCATATATTGTGATGCTGATACAACCTTTCTACTTCTAATTCATCATCCAGAAATTTGAAAAGGCTATTTCAAGAGGATTTGATCCTGATTGCGACTTGGTCAAAGTGGGAATTGCTAACCAGACAACAATGTTGAAAGGAGAAACCGAAGAGATAGGTCATCGATCAATCTAAGTTCATTCTTCAGTGCATGTTATAGAATGAGTGGTTAAAGTTTGACAGACCTTTCTCTAAATAATGTTCAATTATGCTTACAGGAAAACTTCTCGAGAAAACAATGATGCAAAAATATGGGGTGGAAATTATCAATGACCATTTTATGAGTTTCAACACTATATGTGATGCAACACAGGTACTTAGGAGAATGGTCATTCATATTTGTTTTCATTTTGATGCTTCGATTTTTCATCCTGACTCCTGAGTTCCAATTTACATAAATCGTCTTGCTGCAAGAGTAAATGACTTGCTTGTATCAAGCCTTGTGTATTTCGGTGTTTTTTCTCTGCTTATAATAGCTCCACATTTCCAAAATTAAAAGTGTGGTGATAATTTTGCAACTTGTCTATGTAGGTCTGATATTGGTTGTCTATGTAATTGATTGGCCATTATCCCTTTATAAATCTCCCTTGGAATGGACTAAAGAATTCACATAAATCTTAATAAAAAATCTTAATCTAGTTTGTGTCAGTTAAGATCTCTTTATTTTTGCATAATTCTTTAGTTTTCAATTTGTTGATTCTGCCACTTGGATTTCCTTTTTAGACACTGCTTTATTTCCATCTCATTCTTCTAGTTGGCTATTGATCATGTTGACTCAAGTCTATATACAACTAGCAACATAACCATTGCTGTCTTCCAATGAATATGTGAAGACAAGTAAACAACCATATATTTATATACAAAAACATAGACATGTATAACAATGACAAGATGATGCAGAAAATTAGATTATATTATAACTGATGAAATACATAGGAAGATCTCTCTCTCTCTCTCTCTCTCTCTCTCTCTCTCTCTCTCCATTCATAGATTGCTTACATATTTGTGCGTGGTTAAGTTAATGATAAGTTATTATCAATGCTACTAGACTTAGCTTGGGGAAATACTTGGCAAGGAAAAAGACCTGAGAGTTTGACTTGGCTTGGGAGAAAATCGACTAGTACAAATATAAAAAAATATACACATTTTTGTGAAAACAAATAAATTTGAATTTATATCAAATTGTTCTATACCCATACAATGTAAAATATAAATAGATGTCCAAAATGGTTAAGTTAATGATAAGTTATTATCAGTGTTGTTGCCGTCCTTATACGCACTTGCAAACGTGAGCTAAGTCCGGCTCACTTAGTGTGTCCTTGGAGGCACAATGCCTAGGTTCACAGCCCGGGTTGTCACTTTGATCAGAACCTCTTCCGTCTAGGCTTACTCCTAGGGAAGCCAAGGAGGGTAGACCCTAGTTACTAGATAAGATTTAGCGTTAAGTTCTAGGAGTTGATTTTAATTTCTTAAGGTTAGAGGGAGTCTATCCTATGATGCTAAGGCAACAATGCAAGATGCAAGGGTTAGTATGTCAAGCAAGCCTTTCCCTAGGTCAACTAAGACTAGTGCCTAAGGTTGGGCAAGGGGTCAACTAGATGTTAGGGTGTTTCGTTACTATAGAATTACAAGTTACTCACAAAGAATAATTAATCCCAAAAAATACTAGATACAAGACTTACAACAAAGAATGCTAAAGATACAATGATACAATGTAACAAGCTAACCACGTTTTAAATGTATGTGCAGGATATAAGAAGATTAAAGCATCATCATCATCAACACATTTAGCTCATCATCAACATTCACAAGGATATAAAAAAATCGAGAGATTAAAACACAAGTATTCCAAATGATCAAGATATTTAAAACTTTAGTTGTTCAACCCACAAAGTATTATTAGATGATTAAGCCCAAGGTTTGATTACTAAATGAGTTAAGGGTTTCTTAAGATTGAAATGATTTTATTACCCTTATTAAGTGTTTCACCAAAGATTCCTCCAATTGCCATATAGTTGTTGGATGCTCAAGAAGTGAAGCAACGAGGCCCACCCTAGCTGTCACAGTCAGCCTGAAAGATTGAGTTTTTACGGAAAGGACGCTCTTCGTGCCGTGAGACCGTACCTGGCCTATCACCTTCCGTTTCCCTCCTCAATCCCTATTTTAGATGGTGAAGATGGTGGTCTAAGGTACCCTATTAATTCTATTAAGTTGATATATCAATAGGTTAGACTTTTAGGTGTATTTTAGAGTGTTTTGATGATTTTGAGATGCCTTAAAAGTGTGATTTAGTGCCAAGGCCGAAACTTATTTCAGCTTATTAAGTGTGTTACTTAAGCTTATAAACGAAGAGCATTAACACATTTAAAGCATTGAAAAATAGTTGAAATAAAGATTTGGTTCACCACAATGCACTAGATATGTAGCTTTCTATGAAAGAAACTAAATCACAAGGGCAAGAACAACTTGCCAAGAAGAAAACGAGATTATCACACTTATCTTATGTTTCTTAGAAGCATCAAATTCAAAACATTAAGTGTGAAGAGGAAAATGAAGATTTAAGCATGTGCCTACACTATCAACTTATCCAACAAGCATTAACTTAGATGTGTTGGCAAATGGCCTTAAGATTGTTATAGCATGAAAAGGAAAACCATTCACTAAACTATTAAAGCATTAAACATTTAGTGTGTTAGATTTAAGCATGTAAAAAGAGATAGATCTTAGTAGAGCTTATGCATGCAAGCAAGTTGATTATGTCCAATAGGCTTAAACTAAGGGTTAGTATGTGTGAAATCTAGATCTAGAACATTTAGACTTTAAAGCATAAAAGATCAACAACACATATTAAAACCCTAGCCTTACTATTTGGGGTATTCCTCTCCCAAAAGGTAGGCAATTATTAGACTTATTAAGCTTAGAAAGAACTAGAAAAAGAGAGAGAGATAAGCAAGAAAATACAAGATAAAGAAACAAGCAAGCAATTCAATCAAGACAAACCACTAACCCCCACGTCCTAGGTTTGGAAGATGCCCGACACCAACCAAACCCCATGTCCTAGCTCAAGGCAATGCCACAAATGGAAAGAAAGAAACGATTTGCAAATACCCTAAGCTACCCAAGGCTCACACGTGGGAGGAGGCCGTACCACTCCTTCTCCCAAGCCAATGAGCCACTAAATTAGCAAGAAAACAAGTAGATCTATGCACAAGAAGCCCTAAAACTTGAAGGAAAAGGTTGAGAAATAGCTACCAACTTGTATGAGGGTTTTGGAGTGTTGTGTGGACGTTTTTGGGTAGCCAAACCCCCTCAACCAGATCTGAAACCTGCAAAAACCAGCAAGGTATACTTGCTGGAAATGCTACACACAACAATACAAGTGAAGAAAAAGTTTTTCTTTTTAGGGCAAAAATTTTTCACAAAAATTTTGATGATTTTTTTTATTTCACTATGTTAAGCTAGCTGAAATATGTATGGAATGAGAGCATATAGAGAATGAGCAGTAGATAGAGAAAGAGAGGAGTTTATGTGTGTCTCAAGGGATGACTCTTCCTTGAGGCATTCTCAATGAAACCCTTGAAGCCAAACCTACAAGATCTAACACAATGGCATGCATACAATAGATAATATGGATGATCAAGCTAATAAGATGAAATACTTGCACCCTATCAAGTTAACCAACATATATAGATTTACAAAACTACTCTTTGTTAGATCTACTCAAATAAAATACTTCACCTAAGATCTACCTATGCCATCATCATATCAAACCAAAACAAGATTACCTCATGTGTTGCAAGAACAAAAGTACTTGTTTCTCTTCCAAAATTCCTCCAAAGTTTCTCCTTTATTATTACTCAAGAAAATGGATCTTGGAGAAATATTTGCTCCAAAACCCTAAGAGCCAAAGAATGGAAGATGGATCAAGAAGAGAGAGAGAGAATGGAAAATCAAGTAGCATAACAATAGCTCAAGATATGGTGAGTTGGGAGTGAGGAAAGGGATCTATTTATACTTGGAGAGGCAAACTCAACCCTCTTGGATCAATGCCAAGTGTCCACCACCAAGCAGAAGATGAGATCCCAAGGTTAGGGTGCACCATCTAGGGTTTAGATCATAGATCTAGGGTGTAGATGAGTGTGGAAAATGTTGGGATCAAACAAAGGGTAATGGGAGGCTATGGGATACGTGTCAAGGGAGTGGAGAGAGTTAAATAATTTTTTAAAAAATTATTTTGAAATTTCCAAGTGGGAGGGGGGGCGTAACTCCTCAAGGAGGGCACACCACTTGGGGGAAAGGAAAGAAAGGGAGGCAATAAATGCAAGGAAGGGGAGTGGAGATGAGTTAAGGGGAGACGTGGGGGATAAGGGAGACCACACCACCCAAGAGGAAGGCCCACCACCCCTTCTAGAAACTCAATCCATCATTTAATCACTAAGGGGGGCATCACATTTGAGTGGGGTGAGTGGGTGAGGTGTCTAGAAAAGGGTTAAAACAAGTTGGGTGGGTAGGTTTAGGCTAGGAAACCTCTCTCTTATCTTTTTCCACCTTCAATTATCCTTTTAACTCATTATTACAATTTTTCATTTTTGCCATGTTTGGACTTTAGCAATTAGAATTGTTGTTTTTGACTGACTGACACTTCGGGTGGACAAACCCATAGCAAAAGTTGTCAGGCTAAGCTAAAACTTGGTCCATAGGTGTAGTGGGTGCTATTTCATTTCTTTTGAGCACAAATACTCCTATCAAAAGTCCAAGGACCTAGTTTTTACAATTTTTGCTCAAAAATAATCTATTAATTAAATAATTAAACCTCCAAACTTGGGGAAATTTAATTAAAAATTAATTAATTAAAAAAAACTAATCTAGACTCAATGGAATTCCGCGAAACTTTCTAAGATGTCTTGTATGGTCATTTACAATGATTCCTAACAATAGTTACCCAAAGATAATCCCATTGGAATGCCGTTCACCACTTTGGAGGAATTATTGCAAGTGTGAGGGAAAAACTCAAGGGAACTCAATAAGGCTGAAAAGCCCAATTGATAACCTGAGGATAAAAACCCCGCGGTGAAAGGAACTCTCCCAGTGAACCGATCCCAAGGTAACTGACCTAACTATGACTCATGCAGACCTATTACATTATTGACCCACGCAGGGGTGCAGAAATTTCGGTTACAAAAATAAGTGTTGGGGCCAAAAATGCCTTTTAGAACCAAAATCTTCGACAAATGAGCATCTGATGATGCATCTCTTCATGACACATGGAGTTGACCCCCTAGTTGGAGAGGCGGTCAACAAGTGCTACTAGACTTAGCTTCAGGAAATACTTGGCAAGGCAAAAGATCTGAGAGTTTGACTTGGCTTGGGAAAAAATCGACAAGTACAAAAATATAAAAAAATATACACATTTTTGTGAAAACAAATAAATTTGAATTTATATCAAATTGTTCTATGCCCATACAATGCAAAATATAAATAGATGTCCAAAATGGTTACCTTATGGATTGTGAAAGAAGAAACCCACATATATTGCCTCTGTTATCATGCCTCCGTCATGATGCCACCATAGGGAAAAGAGTCAGTTTTGGAGGGTTTCTAGGCTTTTATAGGTCATCCTGAGTTTGACTCACCTGAGAGTCAAAACTGCTCATTTGAAGGCTGAGCAGAGTCACACTTGAGGATTCGTGAGTATGACTTGTGAGCTTGGTAACACTGGTTATTATAACACACACATTGACTATGTTGATCAATTGAGACATGGTTGACTAGCCAACACAACAAACTGTCCTACCTGACATGTCAACTCAGTTGGGTTTGTTCAACTTTGTTTCCCCAATAGATTTTCCTGCCAAGCTCTCTCCAACGTAGCAACACATTAATGTAGATTCTTTTTACAAAAAATGCTAATAACAATCTTCTACTAATCCATACTATGTTCTTTGATCTATATGCTCAAAAATCCGATGATCTTTGTTGCAATCTCTTCTACAAAATTTCAATCTTTTGTTACTCAACCTAGAATAAAATTGATACCGTTGACAATGTCAACAAGTTGCCTTTGCTCCCCCCTGCAAAATATCACTTCAATTTCTTAAAACCCAAGTTACATGAATCGTGGGTGCATATCATAATCATCATAAAATTCTAGTACGGGTGCAACACCCATAAAAAAATTGGGAATCAACACCCTAACCCTATTTTTTTTATGAATATATTTAAAATTTAGATTTCATATTAAAAAACAAAAATTGAAATTTCAGTTTTTATCTTTCCTACATAATATTTCTGATTTGAAATCAAATTTCAGATTTTCATTTTAGGAAAATTGATCTTCATATTTTCTATAAATTGAAAAATCAGAATGTCGTCATGTCACTTAAAATCAGAAATAATAAATTACAATTTACGTCCTATAATCATAAGTTATAACAGATCTTCATTCACGGCTCATATATTAATATCAATTATCATTTATCACTATGTCAAAATGTCAATGATTAAGTTCAAAACATCAAAATAACAAAAGCACATTTTATCTGGAAAGGTCCACAAATCCAAAAAAAAAAATAGAAACATGAATATCTAAAGAGCTAGAGACTAATCCCACTGATAGTCTTCACCCTCGACATCTTTCAATGGAACAACAACTAATTCCTGAGACCGATGATACAAACCAGCATTGGCAGATGAAGATATATGATGTTGCCTGTTATCACTAGTTTGCACAAGCTGGATTTCCTGAAGAGCCGCTAGAGGATGAGCAGGAAATGCTCATACATACAGATTTCAATGATTCAGCCGGCCTTAAAAGGGCCCATTTTTTCCCGCATTTCCACCATGTCCTAAGTATGAGATATTGTAAAAGGCTATGGACCACCCTTGATCTAGGAGTGGGCACATACTCCAAAATTTTTTTTTACTTGTTAATTATTTTTTCTTCTTGCCTTAGTGAGCGATTAAATAATTTCTAAGTTTTTTCACTCAGAAAAAAGACTTGCTCCAAAGCCGAAGTATGTGTTGACAAGCAGGTCTTGGCATGAAAAATCCAATGTCTAGTGTCAGAATGTATATAAGCTCATATTAGAACATAGTGTATGAGTCATTTGGAAATTGTGGCTAAGTGTGATAGGTTTTTTTTAAGTTTTTAGTGAATTAATTAAATTCCTAAAAATACGGAGTTTATTAATTCTGAGTCAATAAATGTAAAAAAATATGGCATCACATGTTGTCAGATACCATATTTACAGTCGTTTTCCAGTTCGGAGTATGATGTAAACCCATATTTCCTATCTTTCGAGACTAAAAAGTGATTATGATCATTAAAAAAGTCAATTTTACTCGAAAAATACGGAAAAGGGGTATTTATTAAGTCTCCTAAATTTTAGGAGAACTAGAAAACGTGTTTTAAACATGTTTTTTTGTGTGTGTTTTAGTCAACTCAAGGCTAAAAGTGAGTTAACTAATGAGAAGGTTGACCTATCTAGATGACTTGGAGTTAGGGAGGAGTCTCCAACTCAACTCCCATCCTAAGTGGCATTACCTAAACCCTAGCGCATTACCTAAAACCCTAGTGCATCTCTCTCATGGCCCACATCCCACTTAACTCGCACCTCACGCCTACTCTCTTTCAGTTCACTGACTGACCACTCCCACTCACTCCTAGTTCACTCCCCTTCATCTACCTACGCTCCCACTTAACTACACACTACCTACCCTTCACTCCCATGCATCTCCCTCTAATCTAAGTGCATCACTCCTCCTTTACCGACGCATTACCTACACTAAAACCCTAACCCTAGCGCATGCATTTGCCTAGGAAGTCTCACCTCCATTTCTATATAAGAGAGGTCGACCTCTTTCATTTGTTAGCGAAGTCTTGGGTGAAGCGCTGTTGTAATACTTTATTAAGCATTGGAATAAAAGACTTTGGAGCATCATTGTGTTGTCTTGTGTATGTGTGGAGGATCTACTCCTACTATGGTTCTTAATGTATGGTAAACATTTCTTGCTAGCATTGTTTATTTATCTTTTGGAATGAGGTATTAGTGAAACTAGGTTGTATTGTTAATCCTTGTTTTGTTACAAACTAATCTTTGAGTGCATGTCATTATTGTTTTAATTACATGTTTTCTTAGGTTATATGTTGGATATTTTAACATTTCGCTTGCAAGGGTTTTGCCAAGTTTACAGGTTCTCTGTCTTGGAGGAATAGAGGGTTCTTTCTTGAACCCGTAACGTCTTCAAGTACAAAGAAAGGAAGGATTCCCCTCTGTTGTCGCCCTTATGCACACTTGCAGACGTGAGCTAAGTCCCGCTCACTTAGTGTGCCCTCGGAGACACAATGTCTAAGTTCTTGCCCACACTGTCACCTTGACAGGAACTTCTTCCGTCTAGGCTTACCCCTAGGGAAGCTAAGGGGGGTTGTCCCTAAGTTACTAAGTCGGTTTTAATTACAATTCTAGGAGTTAGTTTCAATTGATTAAAGGCTAAGGGGAAAACTAGCCTAATATGACAAGCAGCAATGCAAGTGCAAGTCTAAATCTAAATGTTAGGCAGCCTTTTCCCTAAGTCAACTAAGGACTAGTGCCTAAGGTTGGGCAATGGGGTCAACTATGTATGAGGGTGGTTCGTTACAAGAAGTTTATAATTAAATTAGATCAAACTACCCAAAACCCCACAGTTAGAATTATACAAAGTTTACAAGAGTTACAAGATATACAAATCAATTACAAGATATACAAGAGAGATTACCAAATCACACCCTAGGGCCAAGCATGCCCCAAGCGGCACTTACTCCACTTGGACTGCCTTCACTGGCATCTAACCATAAAAGCACTCAAGGATCAAATAAATGATGCCTCCCCAAGTGGGATACTCAATCACTTATTGATCCACACCACAACAATGATAATTGATTAAACAGATATTCAATGAAACATAAACCAATAAATCACATCACCATGAAAGATAAAACAATTAAGTTGCAAGTGAAAGATGTAACAGTAAATTTACCACAAATGTGTGTCCTATCAATACATCTACTTCCCAACATATACAAGTGTGATCTATGCAACTAGTGTTCTTCTTAAAGATTTTAGATTTCCCACCCCCTAACTATGTGTGTGTCTTAACTTCTCTCTCTGCCAAATAACTGCCCGGTGCTCAAGATACTGGGCTTTTACCCCCATCCTAGCTTCCAAGGTCAGCCCGTCACTTCACCACAATAAGAAATAGTCAGAGAAGGGATCCCCCCAACGGAATCATGAGACGGTCCCTCGCCACTTCCCCCAAAGACTGGCCCTCTTACCCGTTTTAGATGGCAGAATGAGTTGTTGAAGACCCCTAAAATGTTGCTAAGTGTTGTTAGGACCTCCGGGTGGGTCTTTAAAGTGTGTTGGGTTCGTTTTAGAGAGTTTTAGGCACTTTTATTTTACTTATTTAGCGAATGGCCGTGAGTAAAATGTCCAAAACGAAGTGCTTGAAACAAAGAGATTATATCACCATAAACATATAAAGATGAAGCAATATTATAGCAATGAGCTTAAACCATCAAGTAGGCATCACATGTAAGATATAACCATTAACCATAAAGCATATAACGATACTTGAAATGAAAGATAAAAGATAATGCGTTAAGGCACTTAAATGTTTAAACCATTGACATGTAAGATGATATAGGTTGCTTGCAATGAACTTAAGATGTGTAATAGTTTAGAAGATAAATGAAACTATGAGCAATATACTAAACCATTCACATTTATACTATAAGCACAATAAGATATATGAGTTTAACACATCTAAACTAACATCACATAGAGGTTGTTTGAAGATAAAGAAAGTTTTAAACCATTAGCCAAATATGTGAAATGTTAGCAACTAAGCAAAAGATTAAACCCTTAAGAGCATTAGATGTCTAAAACATAGGTGTGTGAGCTTAAGAGATTAGAAAGTTTGTAGATTATTAGCACAAGTTTTTAAGCTGTCAAAACATAGATTAGGTTACCTCATGTGCATTCAAAGTGTGTGATCAAAGTAAAGTGTAAACATATGTGAATAGGAATCAAGCTACTAACCAAGTGTGTTTGTCGTGTGCAGTAGTGAAGGCCAGCTAGGGCCGTGAGCTAGGGAAGGTAGGGCCGTGACCTAGTAGAGGCAGGCCGTGAGCTAAAGGCAGCTCAGCCGTGGGCTAATGCAAGCAAGGCCGTGAGCTAGGGAAGGTAGGGCCGTGAGCTCTAAGAGAGCTAGGCCGTGGGATAAAAGCCTTCCCCAAAAGTGGCTGGGCCGTGAGCACTAAGGGTTCAAAGGGGACCCAAGACGTGGGCTAAAAAAGTGATATATCTATATGCCAATGAAACCTAAAACAAAATCACTTTTAAACCTTGCCAAGTTATCAAATGAAAGGCCTTAACAAAAGTAAACTTAGAAAATGGAGGACTATTAGAACACCAACATCATATGCTATCCAACATGGGTTAAACAACTTCAAAGGATGATAGATCTGGAATATAAGAACACGATGAAGCTATCTAAACATTTAAAATGAAAATCAATAGCATATGAGATAGGAAACTAAGCTTGCAAGTGTAGATTTACCCAAGACATATCGAATGATGAACAAGACAAACACCACAAGTAGATTTCCTTAAGAGCCAAGGCGATATTGGGGATGACTCCCCCAAGGTGCCGGCAAGTGAAACTACCACAACCAAGACAAACTTGCACAGAAAAGGGGGGCTTTGAGTCCAGCCACTCGGGTGAATCCGAGGCGTTCCTGAATTGAACGAAGGACAAGCTGCTGGCCTACAGGCAAGATCTATCTTGATAGTGCTAGCTATCATTATTAGATTACCTTTAAATGAATAAGGAATGAAAGAACAAGCTAATCTAAGAGTTATATCTACAAAAGAATAGCTAACTAGGTTAGGTAACTTTTAGAGCTTTAAAACCCTAAGAAAAACTTCAGAAAATTAAAGAGATATGAGATAGAAGAGGAGAGATGTTACCCAAGCTCAAGAAGAGCAAGCTTGGAAGCCTCCTAGGTGTTGTATGCAGCTTATACTATCCAAATATGACGCTGCCTTGCTATATCAGCAAGCAACAGCTTGCTGGAAACGCTGCAAGAACACCAATGTTATCTTCAGAAATTTCTGTGCATGCACAGAAAATTTCCAGCAAGGTATTATGACAAAAAAAATATAATTTTGACCTATCAATGACTAATATATCAGCTGAAAAGTAAGTTGGGATGAATGCATAACAGAATATGATAAAGGAAAGAAGTTTTGGAGTGTTTGTGAGCTCCAAGAGTAGACTTCTCCACAAGCACTACCCAAGTGAAACCCTTGAAAATAACCTGCAAAAACTTAGAGCAAATACATCTATGGCATAGATAGTTTTCTTTGATCAACAATAGGAGGAGATAAACTACAGTCCTAAGCTTATCAAAGATAAACACAAACTAGCAAGGATAACATTTAACTAGTTTACTCAAGCAAGACAACTTGTACCCAAGATCTGATTACCATAAACAAATTCACAAAAAGTTAGCAATATCACCTCATATGCTTGGAATGTAAAGGAAAACATTAAACACACCAATGATCCTCCAAAGCTTTTTCTTCATTACCAAAAGAGTGAGAGTGTTGGAGTAGTACTTCCTCCAAAAACCCCCAAGAGCAATGAGTGGATGGCAAAATGGCAAGAACAAGAAGAGAGAATGATGAAAAATTTCAGCATAATAGAATTAGCAAGAGATGGGTGAAGAAAAGAGGTGAGGGAGGGTTCCTTTTATACCTCTAGAGGCCAAAGGAAGTGCCTTGGATCAATGCCAAGTGTTGGTTAGCTAGCTAGAAGCACAAATCTCTAAGAGAGGGCGCCCTAGCTAGGGTTTGGAGCTTTGGAATGATGGAAAAACGAAATAGTGAGGTGGAGGTGAGAGATAGGCTAGTAAACTAACCCAATAGGGCGCACTAAGCCTAGGAAAGAGAACCCACTTGCCAAAAATAGCAAGTGGAGTGTGTTGGGTGAGTTGTAACCAACTCACATGAAGAGGGGGCGCACCAAGAAGGACGTGGGAGAGAGAGAAAGCAAGGGGGAAGGATTTTGGGAAGAGGAAAGGGCCCAATAGGGCGCACTCCCCAAGGGAAAGATAACCCAGGTGCTAAAAATAGGACGTGGGTTAGGGTTAGGGTGTTGTGAGCACCTCCTCAACCAATGGGGCGCACCACAAGGGAGGACGTGAGGGTTTTAGCTAGGAGAATTAGTTAGGATGGGGGGTTTAGCTAGGTAAAGGGTTAGGGTTTTGGTTTTTAGGGTTTTGGTAGCCTAGGGGAGCGCTCCACATGTGTGGAGTGTCTCTTGAGCTCCCCAAGGAGGATTTTAAGGGTTTAGTTAGTTAGTGGGTCGAATTCCCCCTTAGGGCAAAGTAAAAGATGGTCAAAAAGTCAATTAATAGGTTGAATTAAGTTAGGAAGATCTTGTTCTTATGTTGCTGTTATCTATTGAAATGCAAAGAACTATAATAATGGCATAAACATTAACATTATGTTGGGTATTTCTTTCGTAAATGAACGTTGTTTGTTTCATTGGTATGAGAGCTTTGTTTCTAATCCAGCCCTTGGTCACACTTCTTATCAAACCTTGTTTGATCAGACTTTTGGCCACTCATATTTTTCAGAGCTTCTTTGAACCTGTGGTCTTTGACCAAGAACTAGTTTTTGGCCATTTACTATTCTAAAATCCCAGTCAAGGTAATATTAGTCGCTTGGAAATTTGAAGAACAATTCTGTATCAAAAAAAAAGGAAAAGAAAAGGAAGATAATTATTAGGAAAAATTTCAATATTGGGGGAAGATAAATGCAGGAGCTACCATAGTAATGATGACAACCATCGTCAAATTCATTGGGACATATGTGACAAGTTGCCAACGATGCTACTGTAGCTTCTATGGGAAAATATGTGTTACTGTGTGATTAATTTGTCCCTTGTTACTGTTATCCACCAGTTTGCACAAGCTGGATTTCCTGAAGAGCCACCAGAGAATGAGCAGAAAATGCTCATATATGCAGATTTCAGTGATTCAACAGACCTTAAAAGGGCCCCCTTTTTCCGCATTTCCACTATTGTAATAAATTTCCTAAGTATGAGATATTGTAAAAGGCTATTGGCCACCCTTGATCTGAGAGTGGGCACATATTCCGTAGTGTATTTTTTACTTGTTAATTATTTTTCCTGCTTGCCTTAGTGAGCTTCTGCTTGCCTTAGTGAGCGATTAAATAATTTCTAAGTTTTTTCACTCAGAAAAAGACTTGCTCCAAAGTCGAAGTATGTGTTGACAAGCAGGTCTTGGCATGGAAAATCCAATGTCTAGTGTCAGAATGTATATAAGCTCATACTAGAACATAATGTCCGAGTCATTTGGAAATTGCGGCTAGGTTTGATAGGTTTTTTTCAAAGTTTTAGTGAATTAATTAAATTCCTAAAAATATGGAATTTTTTAATTCAGAGTCAATAAATGTAAAAAATATGTCATCAAACTTTGTCAGATGCCATGTTTACAGTCGTTTTCTAGTCCAGAGTATGATGTAAACCCCTATTTTCCATCTTTCGAGACTAAAAAGTGATTATTATCACTAAAAAAGTCAGTTTTACTCAAAAAATACGGAAAGGGGTAATTAATTGAGTTTCCTAAATTTTAGGAAAACTGAAAAACGTGTTTTAAACATGTTTTTTGTGTGTTTTTAGTCAACTCAAAGCTAAAAGTGAGTTAACTAATGAGAAGGTCGACCTATCTAGATGACTTGGAGTTAGGGAGGAGTCTCCAACTCAACTCCCATCCTAAGTGGCATTACCTAAACCCTAGCGCATGTCTCTCATGGCCCACGTGCCACTTAACTCACACCTCACGCCTACTCTCTTTCAGTTCACTCACTCACCACTCCCACTCACTCTTAGTTCACTCCCCTTCATCTACCTACGCTCCCACTAAACTACACACTACCTACCCTTCACTCCCACTCATCTCCTTCTAATCTAAGTGCGCCACTCCTCATTTACCCACACATTACCTACACTAAAACCCTAACTCTAACGCATGCATTTGCCTAGGAAGTCTCACCTCCATTTCTATATAAGAGAGGTCGACCTCTCATTTGTTAGCTAAGTCTTGGGTGAAGAGCTGTTGTAATACTTTCTTAAGCATTGGAATAAAAGACTTTGGAGCATCATTGTGTTGTCTTGTGTATGTGTGGAGGATCTATCATTGTGTTGTCTTGTGTATGTGTGGAGGATCTACTCCTACTATGGTTCTTAATGTATGGTAAAGATCTCTTGCTAGCATTGTTATTTATCTTTTGGAATGAGGTATTAGTGAAACTAGGTTGTATTGCTAATCCTTGTTTCGTTGCAAATCAATCTTTGAGTGCATGTCATTATTGCTTTAATTGCATGTTTTCTTAGGTTATATGTTGGATATTTTAACATTTCGCTTGTAGGGGTTTTGTCAAGTTTACAGGTTCTTTATCTTGGAGGAATAGAGGGTTCTTGCTTGAACCCCTAACGTCTTCAAGTGCAAAGAAAGGAAGGATTCCCCTCTTCAAGCAGCATTCTAACTCCATTGCCCAAATTCCGGGCTTAGAATTTCTCTTCCCTCTCCTCTCTCAACATTTCAAAAAAAAAATCTTCCTGTCCTTTTGTTTTCTGCTGCATGCAAGGTTTTAATTGGTCTTTAAAAGTTGAAATCTGTTTCATATCAGTTGCATGCAGCCTTTAAAGTTAGATCTGAGTTTTGTTGAAAGAACATATATATTTGCCAAGATCTAGCTTAGTTTTGCTGCTTACTAGCCTTCAATTTCTAGCAATTTTTTTAGGGTTGTGATAGGCAAAATGTAATGTCCCCCACCTCTTGATGAAGAGGTATTGAGGAGACTCAGTGGCCTAAGAATCCCCACTAGGCCATAGTCTCACACTAAGGGGAAAGGTCAACTAGGCTAAGGTTATATTCTTAAGTTGACTTGAGAAAAAGGTAAAAATGCTAAACCAGCGGTCAACACCCTCTTCAAGCAACATTGTGACTCCATTGCCCTAATTCTTGGTTTTGAATTTCTCTTCCCCATTACTTTCTCAAAATTTATAAGAAAAATCTGTTTGTCCTTTGATTTCCGGTTCCATGCAAGGTTTTGATTTGTCTTTAAAAGTTGAAATCTGTTTTATATCAGTTGCATGCAGCCTTTAAAACTAGATCTGAGTTGTGTTGAAAGAATATATCTATTTGCCAAGATCTAGCTTAGTTTTGCTGCTTACTAGCCTTCAATTTCTAGCAAATTTTTTAGGCTTGTGATAGGCAAAAGTTTACTGTGTTTTCTAAAGTATAAATCTGCAAGATAGGTTGTTGTTCTTTGCTGATTTTATATCAGCCAATAAGATCCTAAGGAGGTTAGCTATTTAACTATCTCTCCTTAGTTAACTTTTGTCCTTAGTGTAGTTTAACTTAGAATTTTTTCACATATTTTAGGGGTTGATCAAAGACACTCTTAAAGTGTTTTTGGTCACCTTTTGCATTTAATACCTTTCTGTTTTAGTGCAGATCTGATAGGTGCAAGAGAAAATACTGCTGAACTTTTGAAGTTTAGCCCCTTCCAGGACCCTCCCGGTGCTCCCGGGAGCCTCATATTTGATTTTTTCCATCATAAAAGTTTTGTAAAGCAATTTGATCTCTCCATATAAAGGTCAAGTGTTCCAAAAGAAAAGTTATCTCATCTTGTAATAAAGTTAGTGAGCCACAAAGCTCACCTTTAGTTGTTTCCCCTGCCCCTGGGGGAAACTGGTGTTTTTTGTGTCTTCTTGTTTTTCGGGGTTGTGTCCCACTTTAGTGAGTTGTTTTAGTTTCTCATGCATAAACAAGATTAAAACCTACTCACATTACTTAAATCAAAGTCTTAAAAAACATTTTGCAAGTTCTAGGTTTGCTTATCTTTAGTTTTAATTTTGCAATTATTGGAATAAACCCGAATTGTTCAAACCATGTATGCAATCCCACTGCCACGTCCAAGTGGTTTTGGAGACCCAGAAATGGTTTGAGCAATGCATGCTAGTATAATTAGGACAATCTCTAAGTTGTGTTATTTATCTAAGACCTCTACCCTGGGTGGAGTGTGTAAGTCAGGGGGAAACTTTGAGATCTAGGTTCTCTCCTCATTGGACCTACGGCACACCCAGTCGGTAAGTCTATAAGATTGGTGAATAACGAACGAAGAGGCCACATTCACTTTTGCACACAAAGAGTGGGGACCCCGACTTTAATCCCCACTTCACGGTTTCAAAACTCTTTTAATAACACCAAATCCCTTAACTAAAACACTCAAGATAAAATTAATGCGGCATTTTCATCACATCACACTTTACTGCTTTATCTTTGGCACTGGTCTTTAAAGTTTATCTCTATATTGTTTAGTAAGTGCAAATGCTTGTCTTTATTTGATAATTCATAAAGCTCATGGTTGATGATGCAGGCAATATCATTTTTGGTTAAATATCATTTGGTGCTAAATTTATCTTGTGATCGAAAGTTTTATTTCAAGCAATAAACTTCTAGAATAAAGTTTTCTTTCTTGCTTAGTTTAGAAAGCCTTACTTTTATTTTTATAGGGACTACCCCCCTTGGCTTCGCTAGGAGTTGGCCTAGATGGAGGAGTCGAGGATCAGGT
>CBVK0101516200.1:0-10777 GCA_900067695.1 Picea abies
TTTATGTGGGCATAAGGAGGTTGCCCCATTGAAGAGGCTTATTATCTAAATTTATCTCTTTTTCAAGGTGTTAAGTACTTATTCTGAGGTTTTTCTATGCTATATTGATATTTGGTTCTTAACAATATGTTTCAGTAAAACCCTTGGAAAAACCCCTCAGGGAAAACCAATCCATTGATGATTTTATTAAGGTCAAATTAGGGTTTTCGTAATAGGGAAAATGGGCCACTTAGAGAATTATACGTTGAAAACAAATCTGGAAACACCTATGTTGTTGTACAACCATGTACTGACATGTTTTCCAATGCATTCATTACTTGCCCTTATTTGTACTGCATACATCCATGACATGTCATTCTCTAACCCACAGATATTTGTGGTTGTCCCCTCCAATACCTTTAGATGTATACGAAAATCCCATATAGAAATATCAGTATGACTCTTATCTTCCCTTAGGTCTCTGTCCTTTGAAACCCACCTGTGGTTGTTTCTTCTCTCTCTCCTCCTTGACCTATATGATATCTATATGAAAGTTCTTCTCCACCTATCAAGATATTTAATCATGATCCTTTGTGATACAACCCTCTCATAAATACTTGGATGAACTCTCTTCACCCAACTAGTGAGATCTCCTCACTCTAGTGTAATAAAAAGTCCTCCTTTGCTCATACATTGCTCACACTAGAAAAAATCCTTCTTTTCTATCCTTAAACTTGGTCTCTCACCAAGTCTCTCACAAGTTCATCTCACACAAGTCCCTGCCTTGGTCTCTCACCAAGTCTCTCGACTTCAATCTCTCATCAACAGTCCTAGCCATGTCGACTTCCTCAACACAAGTATTTGACTTTGATCTCTTATCAAAAGTATCTGACTTTGATCTCCTATCAAAATTCACTTCTCCTATACCCCAACCTTGATTTTATAATCATGAGTTACAATATATTTCTAATCTCCAAAGTGATCTATGGTTGAGATTACTTCTCACACCCACTTAATCTTTAGATTATATGTTGCATGTTATGCATGTCCTTAAATAAGTCAAATAACTAATATATACAATTTTACTTTAACCAATTACTTCTAACTAAAGTAAACTCAATACTAGAATATTTTTTACTACTTCCACATGCAAAACACATGCCTATGTGGAAGTACATGTCTGATGGTACCAATACATCAATAGCTAGGACATTGGAAACCTATGATTTCCACATGGTGTAGACCATTGGTGGATGTCTGGTGATGATTTAGCACTCTCCTTGCATGTGAATTCATTGGCATGATGGATCACCTGATAGAATATGTAGCAGTCATGGCGATGCCTAAGCTTGGAGGGTGAGTGTAGCAAGGAAGAGGTAACTCAATGATGCATATGGCATGGTGTCTAGAATCATGAAGGTGCATCACAAAGGATGATGAGATAAATTATTTCTTGTGGTAGCTTTCTAAATCCCATGATATACATATAGATAAGTGTGATTTATTCTTACAAACTTATTTTTTAATAAATATTACATTACGAAGTTGAGGAATTTTGTGGATAAGATAAATGTTATATTATAATTCCTATAACATGTATATTTTCTTGATGGATTATATAGTAATACTTGAATAATGGAACCATAAATTGAGTACCAAGAAATAATATCACTGGAAAGAAGAGGATCTCAAGAATGAAGGTATGGGATAAGTAAAGTCTATTTGACTTGTTATAGCTCAAAAGAAGCAAAGAAATATCTATAAAATGCAATGTAGGTGACACATATGAAAATATTTAAAATGTTGGAGATTCAATTATCACATCTAGATTTCCTGGAGCCACAACTTTGAGATGTTGGGGAATAGGGTGGAACATGACAAGAAATGCATAACACGATACATCATATAATAGAAGAGGAACAATTTTGTTTAAGATAAGTTTGGTTTCTAAGGACACCATTAAAACACTTAAGCAACTCACACTGTGATCAAAACATCACATTCCATGTTGCACATATTGATCTGCATGTTATTTTGCAAAACATCTTATTTTTATAATGACCCAAGGGGTCTACTTTTATATTCTCAATATCTGACCAACTTTATAAAATTCGGAAGATATTGTCCACATTTAATAGTTGGTTGTTAGAGTTAACTTTTCCAAATATGATTTGTCAATTAAGCTTGACAAGACTCGAACTGACTAAATTCCAATCCAACTCATAGTCGATTATTGGGTTGGTCAATCCACTTCCCAACTATCTTTGATTGTTGGTTTACTGTACGACCGAAAAACACATCGTATACTCAACCAAATGGTGTAGTGTGTTGGTCGATCACTCGGATGACTATCTCTAGATGTATTTTCCCCTCTCAACTGACTTATATCAATAAATGTGTGATGAACCCTCAATGATTGATGTTCCAACACTCCCCCATTAGTACACAACTTTCGATATTTAGGAGGTGAAATTACATCAGTAGGAAACCCCCACATAATTGTATCTTCCTAAATCCAAATAATCATGTAGAGCATGATAAATATGGCTTTAGAAAAAAATTTGGTGAAAATATCAGAAACTTGATCTTTTGTTCTACAATATTCAAGAGAGACAATGTTCTAATGAACGAATTGTCTCAAGTAGTGACCATGGAGCTCAACATGATTCATATTTTTGTGGGAAACAAGATTCTCAGCAACTTAAATAGAACTTTGGGTATCACATTAAATTGTATAACTTGGTTATCACAATAGATTCTAGTCGAGGTCTAAACAGGAATGCTAATCTCTCTGAAGAGTTGGTGAATCCATGATGCTTCAATACCTACTTGAATGACACCTTTGTATTCTTTCTTTTGTAATTGACAAAGAGACTAGGTTTTGTTTCTTGCATGAGCACTCCAAAGGTCCAGTGTTATAGTGAAAAACATAGCCATAAGTGGAATTTCGATCATCACCATCGCCAAACCAGTTGGATTCAGTGAAGCCAACTAGAGAATCTAAACTTCGACAATACTTGATACCAAATTGAGTGGTACCCTTTAGATATTGAAAAATTTTCTTGACTAATTTCCATTGTAATTATTTAGGGTATTTCATAATCCGAGAAACCACACTAAAAACAAAGGAAATGTTATGTCAACTACGAGTAAGATAAATAATATTGTCAACCAATTATTGATAGAGTGTATCATCGACTACAGTTGTTTGATAGGTTTTGGTAATATTTAATCCAAACTAAAAAGGAGTAGCACAAGGCTTGCAATTAGCCATCCTAAAACATGTCAATAAATCCATCATATATTTATATTGAGAAATGAAAAATCCATAAAAAAGATTGGTAATACCCGAAAACCCAAAAAATGGTGCAGAGTACCAAGATCTATCATATCAAAAGAGTTAGCAAGTTGTTTCTTCAATATATGTATGAGATAATTATTATTACCAGTAATGATTAATTCATCTACATATAAAAAACCAATCAATGTGTCTCTATTCATATGGAGGACATATAAGATGTGATCAGATTTACACTGCTTAAAACCAAGTTGAAGAAAAAAATAGTCGATCTTAACATACTAGACTTGAGGATCCTGCTTCAAATGTTAAACAAAATTCTTGAGTTGACAAACCAAATTTTAATCTTGCAAAAAATCATGTGGTTGTTCCATAAAAATTTATTCACATAGGTGTCCATGAAGAAAAGAATTATTCAAACCCATATAATGTATTTTACATCCAAAACATGTAGTAAGGGAAAGAATCAGTCGAATAGAGTTCATCTTTGCAACACAGGAAAAACTTTCAGCGTAGTTAATCCCTTGTTGACAAAAGCCTTCACAACTAGGTATGCTTTATGTCACTCAAAAACACCTTCAAAGGTAAATTTGGTCCTGTAGACCCATCGACACTTCACAATTTTCTTTTCTTGTGGTTGGGGAACCAAGTATCAAGTCTTATTTTTCAACAAAGAATCAATTTTTGTCTTCATGGCTTGTTCCCATTCAGGTCGTCTTTTATCTTTTGAGTAGGTGAGAGGGTTATAAGTTTAAAGTACACTAGTCATCAAGGCAACACTGGCATTTTTCTTTGGACTTTGAGTCTTTCATCCACATGAGGCATCTCTAGAAATAGCTCCAAAAGGTTCAATTATCTTGGAATCCCATCTAGGTAGACAAGAAATAGGTGAAATTCATTTCACTACATCATGTCAGGAAAAATTCAAAGGTTATTTAATTGGTGGACCTATTGAAATATAGGATGATGGACTAGTCAACTCATAGGTCGATGGTCTAGTCAGAATAGGGAGAAAGTTGGAATGTCTAGTTGAAATATTGAATAATGGAATAGGAGCACTAGATTCAAGGACAACACAAAAGGGATCATCCTATAGAAATATAGAAGAGGAATTCAAAACATTTATTCAATAATACTTCTCATCAAACTGAACATTACGCCTGATAGTAATTTTTCGTTTGATAGGGTCAAATAGTCGATAGGTTTTTGATTGCTCATAGTACCCCATAACGATGTCAGCATGGCTCTTTACATCAAATTTATTTCTAAAATCATTAGAATTGTGATCCGAAGCAACACATCCAAACAAATGGAGGTGGGTGACATAATTCTTCCTCAGATACCATAGTACCACTAGAGTCATGGAAGGAGTGACTTGATTTGATATGTGATTGAGAAGATAATTTGCAAAGCATACCTCTTCAACCCAGAAGTAAGGAGGAAGGTATTTATCTTGCAAAATACATCTATCCATTTCAACTAACTTCTGATTCTTATGTTTTGCAACACCATTGTAATGAGGAGGGTCAATAACCAACCGCTACCAATAAATACCATATCGAAGTAGGTATTCTTCAAAAGGTCTATTTACATACTCACCACCATTTTCTAATGTTAGGAATTTGATAGCTCAACCACATTAATTTTCAATAAAGGCACCAAAATAGTTGAACTTATCAAAGATAAGGTTCATATGCTTCAGAGAGTAAACCCATGTATAGCTAGAGAAATCATCAATGAAAGTCAAAATATACCTCGCACCTACCACTGAAGGTAAATTGATGCAACATACATCACTATGAACCAATTCCAGTAGATTATGTTCTTGCCACCCTTTCCCAGATTTGAATGGTGCTTGATGGTGCTTCTCAAGTACACAACCATTACGAAATCCTTTAGGGGAAACACCTTTAGAAAACCAACAACCATATTCAGATTTTCCAGTGCTTCCATACTTTAGAAATTCAAATGTTTGAGTTTCTCATACCAAATTTGACTTCTCTCATCAATGTGAGAAATAAGTGCAGTCATTTTGGGTTTAGGTCGACTTAAGTGATGGAAATTATAAAAAATATTTGTCGAGTCGAGAAGCCCACCTGTTACAATCGAGTTACCTTTCTTTAAATCATGAACATATAACTGATCTAGCCAAAATTATATAATATTACCTATATATGTTAACTTGGAAATAGAAAACATACTGGAAGTAATATTTGACACATGATAGATGATAACAATCTTCCCATGTCGACAAACAACATCACCTTGACTAGCAACATCCATAGAAAAAATCAACAAAACATATTTTACTTTCCTGATCTTTATCCAGTATCGTAAACAAATAGGCATCCTTTACCATGTGGGCAGTGCACCTAGATTCAAATACCCATTCATTATACACAGAGTGAGACAACAAGGCCTGAGAAGTCCCGACCTGGAAGGTGAAATTATCAGTGGGTCGGTGAAGTATGAACATGTCTCCTTCAATGTGTTTAATCTTCTCTTTTAAATCATCTTTATTCTTATAGAAAGTTTTCTCCACAAGTATAGTATTTCCATAGTATTTACATGTCTTATTTTTTGACATCATTGTGGCACATCCTCTTGTATCTAACATTTCTTGCCATGTTATATAGGTTTGTCTGTAGAGGCATAAAACCATACTCTATCCATGGGATCCATTTTTCCCTTTCCCTTGAGAAGTTGGAATTGGTGTTTACCACCAAGATTTCCTTCTCCAAGACATCTATGATGCCCAATAATCAAAATACCACATAAATATTCAAAGGTGTAATCATTAACATATCCATTGCATGTTTTCCAGTTGGTGTATAAATTCAACATGAACATGTAAAATGGTGTTCTCAATTTCATCAATAATATCTTGATGAGTTTTCCATCATTTTTCTAATTTTTCTTTCCCCATTCACCTAATTTCAACTTTAATTGCTTGACATGCACCAAGTAGTCCTCCATTCTATAAAAGGAATGAGGATTGAGAGAGATCAACTCTTTCTCGAACTGCATGTCATGGATTTTTTTGACTTGGTCGAATAATGACTTAAGCTTCTTCCAGACTTGATGAGGGTAGTTGATTCCACTGAGGTGAAAATGAATCCCCCATGAGATGTAATTCATAATGACCCGCATAGTATCATCCTTCTTTTCATCAAAAAAAAAACTTCTCCTAGTTGTCTGTTGGATCTGGAATTGCAATCTTCATATACTGCCACAGTCCTTTGCTCTTCATTAGGGTTTCCATATCTAGTGTCGATATTTCATATTTTAATTCGTTTAGAACAACATGATAAATATTTGAAGCTATATTTAATATCTAGGTAGAGTAGTCAGTTTCAATAAGTTCTTATCGGAAAACCATTAGCTCGGAGTCAATCACACAATAGATCTGACTCAACAAAGTTTGTAGATAACAGGTTGAGTTTCAAACCATCAGCTTTGATACCATGTTTGGGAATAGGGTGGAACACGATATGAAATAGAGAACATAGTGTTGCATATAATCAAAGAGGAACAATTTTTTTGAAGATAATGATGATGTCTAAAGGAATCGTTACAACACTTAAGCATGGCACATTGTGATAAGAAAACATCACATTGCACATTGCACATCTTGATCCACATGATATATTTCACAATATATTACTTTGATAATGACACAAGGGGTATAGTTTTATAGTCTCAAGATCTAATCAACTTCAATACAATTTGGAGGATCTTGTCCACATGTAACCATTGGTTGTTGGAGTTGACTCTTCCGAATCCACTTTGTCAAGTTGGCTTGAAAGGAATTGACTTGACTAACTATTTTTCCAACTCGTAGTTGATTGCAGGGCTAGTCGACCACCTCCTAAATATATTAGAATGCTAGTAAACTTTCTAACTGACATGCACGTTTACTACTCAACCAACTAATGTAGTGTGTTGTTCAATCTTTTGATCAACTGTGTTGATATGTAGTTTTACCTCTCAACTGAATGAACCTAAGATATGTGTGATGAACCATCAATGCTTGACATTGGGATTCCTAGAGATAGATATTTGAGACATCCTGGTTGGTGTATGTTGGAGCCCTGGAGGAAAGTGTTATATAATGAGGGACTACAAAGCAGAGAAGGGGGTCCACTTTCTTAGGTTGTGTAGACTGAGGGTAATAAGACATTGTCAGTTGGAATTGCTACAAGATTTATAAATTGTAAATTTTTTATGTATGGTTTTGGGTTGGAGTTGTTATGTATCTATGTATCAGGCCAGAGTTTCTATGTATATGTGTTTTGGACTGAAGTTCATGTGTGATATTAGGTTGTAGATCCTATATGCTAATTAAGGGATAGTGATCCTAGAATTGTAATATGTATCTACACCTATATGGTGATGTGAACTGAAGACAATGAAAAAATAAGGGGGAGGGAATGTAACATCCCCAATTTTAATCCCCATGATATATAATGTAATTGTGCAAGTGAAATTTATGTTGGTGAGCCAATATGCCTCAGGATAGAAAGAATGTATTGATAAATATGGATGAGGGCCAAGATATATAATTTGTATAATGAATCATTAATAATTACAAGTCACCAGGTGCAACAAGGGATGGGCGATAATGATGGAGGGATATGATTCCATAAGAGAGGGGGATAAATTGGGATCCAATGGGAAACCCATGTTATTTTTCTAATTTAATGTATCATTACCATATAATCCTTCTTTGACTTATTAGACACTCAAATATTGAATTCATGCAAGGGGTTGGGTGATGGAGTCACCTAACAAAGGTTATTGAGAGAATGGGATTGAGTATGGTTGACCTTGGAAATACTGAGTTAAGAAACCATGGGAGAAGAAGGAAATTTGAGTAGGGAGAGAGGACAATTTTGCATGTTGATTTTGGGAAACAAGAGGGTGTGGTAGGTGTTGGGAAGACAACTAGCTATGATATCCATGGAAAGATAACTTGTTGGGATAAGTTTTATGTTAAAAATTAAGGTTGTATGCCTATAATGAATGTTGTATTCCTTTAATTGATATTTCCTATGGAGTAAATGGATCAAGAGCCTTAAGAAGGATGATGTGAGCACTCCTATAATAGTTGAGAGTTCCTGGAGTCCCCAACTGAGAGTTCCTGGATTCCCTAGTTGTGTGATTCTTGGTTAATAAAGTGCACTAGAGCTTTGGAGGGAAGTAGGAAGGCCTAAGGGACTAAATGGAAGAGAAATGGTATCCCATTCCTTGGGTTGTGCATGTTTATGGGAAGAGAGTTGGTGGATTATAACTGTGGTTGGAGAAGAACCTGGGTATTGCGATGTTGAAGGTGGAGAGTGGACAAGCGAAGAGGGCTAGACCTCCTTGTGGACCATAGCCTCAAGTTGGGGGTAATTGAATGTTATTTTAATGGCTTATTGTTGAGAGTAAAAGAAAAAAAAAACTATGCTTAGGAGGAAGGTCCTTTGTACGCATCCAGTCGGTTCAACTATTTAAAGATAAAAAAAAATGGTTATGTTTATTATGTAAATTCCACTGTGTAAATGAATATTTGAATCTATTGCTTGTTTGAATGATTTCATTCATGCTTTAAATATGTTGTTAAAATCATGAGGAATTATTGGGCCACTATCTCTCGGTGTTTTTTACATGTGTGGGTATTTTTAATCTTTCTTTCCTTAGCAGGAAATCATGTTACAGTTTGGTATCAGAGAAAAATTCATTTTTCTTGGTAATGGGTATACTCCTAACTATAGTTGGTTAATTGGTTATTGTGTAATTTAGTTATACCTTTTGTATTGGTTTGAGGAAGTTTGTGTTCATTTTTTGCAGGTTGAGGAGCTTGTGCGAAGGACCAAGAATATTGGAGTGATGATATCCCAACAATCTCATCTCCAACTGTCTGATCATCAAGTAAGTCCTCTAACTACCTCAATAGTTATTTTTGAATATATTGTAGGATAAACTACGAGAAATAATGAGTGTTATATTTTGTTTTTTCTCTGTTATGATCTCACCCTAGTCATAGGTTAGAGTTTACTCTTCTATAACAGAAATGGTGACTCCATTGGTGAATACATCCCAAATTTATTCTCTATAGGATGAGCCCTCTTACTTCTAGGATTTTTGTGTTATTTGTCTAGTCTGTTTTGTGTTTGATTACTTAATTACAACCATTTCATTATTAAGTTCGGGATTTTTTCTGAATTTCTCTTGGAATGTTTCCCCCTAACTGAAACCACTTGTTATTTTACCTTGGAGACATAGTGAATACATGTATGTTTAGTTGAAATAGGTTGTAAGTACTCATTCATTTCCCTCGCAAAAGGAGAGTGAATTCTGTGAGGAGATTTTTCAAAACTTCATCCCTAATATTACTGAGTTTTCTCATCCTAGTTGCTAGTTAAGTTTCCTAAGTGTTTGTCTATAGTGATTTATGGTATGTTGCATGTTTTCTTAGTTGCATTTATCATTGAAAACAAAAAATATTGTAGGTTTCTTTGCTTGTTTTCCTATTTTTGTTTTAATTTTTGAAGTGTGGTTGGACATTTTCTATCTTATTTTTTCTTGGTTGATTAAGTAGGGTCTGTAGCTTTCATTTATTGAAAGAAAAGAAAAGGATTAAATTAAGTAGTTTGCATTTTTCATTGGAATTACTTTTTAAAATTGTTCATGATATAACTCCATTTATTAGAGAATCAATGCAAGTTTGAATGACGATATTCTTATCAATTTTTATGTTTTGAGTCTTTAAAATATCACATGTTGCACATCCATACCCTTTGAGTAAATAACATAAAACTAAAATGAACTTCTAGATTAAAAATAACTAGAGTTTTTATTTCGAGGAAAGCAGACAATAGTCTACATCTTAGGGCCTTAGGATAGGTTGAAGACTAAATTATCCAAGCTATCAAACTACAAAATAAAATTTGATTAAAGAGTATGAAATCCAATAGTATCAAAGAGGACTTGCCAGGAAAGATCCTCTAACATGTGATTCAAGCATGAGGTCACATTGGATTAACTGAGAGTGATATCCCCTCCTTCACTTTAATTAGTGTATGTTGGATTACTCTGTATATAAGGGTTTCCTAAGTGCCAAGGTCCTTTGGGAACCAATGATTTTGGAATATTTGGGCTTTGATACCCTACCCATATGTGTGGTGCCAATATACCATTGTTCTTCCTAGTAACCGATTTTGAATTCCTAACCTTAGTGGCATGTCCTAGGATTTCACATGGGTGACTATGAGGGTAAATACTTGTGTTACCTGAGTCATATACTTAATCACCATTTTGGCTCCTTTGGAGGGTGTCCATAGAGGATACTTGCACATAAGGTAAAAATTGCTAGTAGGTTACCATAACTATCTATTTCTCTTTGTTGATCGGTCTGAGAACTTAATCAATTTTTATCGATATATAGAAGGTACTTGATCCGAAAAGATATTTTACACGACTATGGTTGAGTTATTATGCATGTATTGATTAACCAAT
>CBVK0101516203.1:0-10353 GCA_900067695.1 Picea abies
AAGGTTGTCAAATTTATGCTATTCAAGTAACTAATCTATTAGAAAAGGAATATAAAGATAGTGTAGAATACATTACAGTCCTACATGGATTTAGAGATGTATTTGTGGACGAAATAAGAGAACTCACTCCAAGAAGAGAGATAGATTTCTCTATCGACCTACTACTTGGATATGTCCCGATATCTAAGGCACCCTATAAGATGTGTTTACTTGAATTAACAGAGATGAAAATTTATCTATAAGAACTATTGGATAAGGAATATGTGAGACAAAGTGTCTCTCCTTGGGGAGCACGGGTCCTTTTCATTAAAAATAAACATCTAACTTTAAGATTATGTATTGATTATCGATAATTAAAAAAGATGATGATTAAGAATATGTATCCTTTACTCATAATTATCAACCTGTTTGACCAAGTGGGAGGAGAAAATATTTTTTCTAAGTTATATTTAAGGTCTAGTTATCACTAAGTCAGAATAAAGGATGAAGATATAAATAAAACATATTTTAGAACGAGATACTGAAACAATGAGTTTTTCGTAATTCCGTTTGGTCTTACTAACGCACCAACAACCTTTATGTGTTTGATGAATAGTATATTTATTCAATATTTGGATAAATTTGTTTTGGTATTTGTCAATGAAATTATATTTTATTCGACAAATGGATTAATAAAATGAAGAACATCTTAAAATAGTATTGTAGACCTTAAGGAAAAACAAGTTGTATGCAAATTTGACAAATGTGACTTCTACCAAGGAAGAATATAGTACCTAAAAAATATGATATCTGAAGAGGGTATTGCAGTCGATCCAGAGAAGATAAGAGCCATTATGGAATGCCCTATACCTAAGGATGTAGCTGACATTAGATCATTTATGGGAATTACCGATTACTATCGCAGATTTATCGAAGGATTATCTAAGATCGCATACCCAATCACATCTCTACAAAAAAACGGAATAAGGTTTACTTTGTGGCAAAAATGTGAGGACAACTTTAATAAGATAAAATATCTATTAACTACAACACCTATTTAAGGGTAGAAGACCCTGACAAATAATGTACAGTTTGCGTGGATGGAAATAAAAAAGGATTGGGAGGTGTCCTAACTCAAGAGGGGAACATTATCTATTATGAATCACGAAAATTAAAAGAACATGAATGAAACTACACCACACATGAATTGGAATTAGTAGTTGTAATTCATGCACTAAAAATTTCGAGACATTATTTAACGGGGAGGAAAATTCTATTGTTAACTGATAACAGTGCTGTGAAATTCTTATTCAGTCAACTAGATATTAACACAAGGCAAGCGAGGTGGCTGCCCTTCTTGTGTGAATTAGATTTCGATGTAAGACACATCAAGGGAAAAGAAAAAAAAGTTGCATATGCCCTAATTTGAAGGACTAATGGAATTTTTGAGATAAGTATCAGCAAGGAATAAAACGACCTTGATCAAAGAATAAAATCTGGAAATTGTAATGACCAAAAATACATCAAAACAATAGAAGATTTACAAGGAAATGAAAAAGCATTGGACGAAATATACCTGAGTTTGGACAAAAATGGACTGCTAAGGTTCAAAAATAGGTTGTACATACATAATTATGTTGATTTAATGTTAAAAATTCTAGATGAATTGCACAAAAATCCATGTTATGGTCATTGAGGATCCCAGAAAATGGTAACAACTTTAAGAAAAAAGGATTATTTCCTAACATTAAAAGTGAAACAGTTGAATACTTATCTAAATGCCTATATTGTCAATAGGTGAAGGTTGAACATCAACATCTAGCGGACCTTCTATAGCTTCTACCAATACTAAAATGGAAGTGGTAGATTATCTCTCTAGACTTCATCGTAGGTTTTCCTAAAATTCAAAAGCAAAAGGAATCGATTATGGTAGTGATTGATAAACTTAGCAAGTTTGCACATTTATACCTCTGAAATCTACTTATAAAGAAATTAACATCGCTGAAATATTTATGAAGGAAATATTTAGATTGCATGGAATTCCTTAAATGGTGATTTTATATAGAGATGTCAAATTTACGTCAACGTTTTGGAAGGAATTGTTTGCAGGGTTGGATACTAGCCTGTATTTCAACAGAAGCTACCATCCACGAACAGATGGCCAACCCAAACAAACAAATCATATTGTGGAAGATATTTTACGAATGTACGTAATCATGAAACCAACCAAGTGGGAGGAATACCTAGAATTACTGAAATTTTCATATAATAATGGCTATTAGATGTTAGCTAAGATGAGTCCCTTCAAGGCATTGTACGGAAGAAAATGCACAACTCCGATTATCTAGGATAATCCAGTTGACAGACTTATGATTGGACCAAATATTCTCTAGGAAATGGAGAGAATGGTAAGAAAGGTACAACATAATTTAAAAGAGGCACAAGACAAACAAAAAAGCTACGCATATTTAAAGAGGAGACACCAAAAATATTAGGTTGGGGACAATGTATTCTTAAAATTCAAAGCAAGGAGAGACTCCCTAAAGCTAGGAAATTGTTCAAAGTTGCCACCCAGGTTTTGCAGCCCCTTCAAGATCTTAGCTCAAATTGGACCCATGGCATATCAACTTGCACTTCCTGCAAATTTAAAAGTTCATAATGTTTTTTCATGTTTCACTATTGAAAAAGTTTATTCATGATCCTACTCAAATCATTGATTGGAACATGATGCAGGTGGAAATAAAAGGCGAGTTACAAGTGAAACCTCTGCTCATTCTGAATAGGAGAAACAATACTATGGAACAGAGCCATCTCCCAGGTAAAAGTACAATGGAAGCACTTTAGTCCTGAGGAGGCCACTTGGGATTTGGAGGAAGATTTGCAAAAAAAATTACAACCCTATTCTGAGAGAGGACTAAAAACCAAGGAAAGTGTTTTACTTAAGGGGGAAAAGATGTAATATCCCCCCAAAAAATTAATTATTAAAGTCTAAGTGTACGTGGGAATAAATTTCTATTTTTGGCAAATTTGAATTTGAAAATTATTTTCCGTTTATGGCAAATAATAATTTGAAATTTGATTATTGTAATTAATTATTTATTACTGTTGGGAAAAAATTGATTTTCGCAACTAACATCTTTGATTGTGACACATGTAGAAGACAAATGTTTTTCTAAATTAAATGCTGGAAAACAAATGGAACAACCAGGCTGAAAAAATATTACCATGAATCCATCAGTGGGGAATAGATTTGAGTTTCCTTGCGGCTGATTTTTACAAGAGACAAATCAGGGATTTGACCACTAGTATCCCCTAAAAATCAGGGATTTGTAAAGGTGGGAAAGTTCCCAAGGAGGGAAGGAAAGACCTAGGAACAAGATGAATATAAATACAACATATGGAGGAGGTAGGATACTTCTTAGTATGTTGGAGAAATGAAACTACTAATTGTTATGAACAATATTTAGTGTGAGGCAAGGGAGTTTCTAATATGTGGAAAGAGTTGTAGAAAAGGAGGATCATTTCAATTCTCCCTTATGCATTCATGGTCACGATAGGGGGTGAACAGAGAAAGTAAAATTGGTTGTTCTATTCTACAGTTGGGTGGAAATTGGTTGTTCCATTTGTGTCCCAACATCAGATTCATATATGTACCTTCACCTGTGTTCTTGTTAAAGAATTATGTTTATTATTAGATGTTAGGAATGAGATGGTTTGTGTGTTTTTTGTTTATGCATGTTATATGTTCTTACTTAGCATAAAATAGTATAACTATTGTAGGTTCTAATTGCTAATGAAATTGGGTTGTACATGTATAGATAACATTATATATATACATAGATGACAGTGTATACTAGTGTGTGTGTGTGTGTGTGTGTGTGTGTGTATTCAAGCTTAAAGAAAAATAGGACAGCTACTAATGTTTATATTAACCATTGAATGGGATAAATATTTACATGGAGAGATACTATATCAGATTCTGTACAATTATCACTAAAAATAGATTGAACAAATAACAATCCTCTTCTATACAAATTAAATATTTCTTAAGTTTATCACTTCAGATTAACAATGGTTTAATAGTCTACAATTGCATGCTACAATACTTGTACATTAACTGAATCTTGTACAAAATGGTCTCAACAACTTGTGTATTCATTTGTAAATAATTTACAAAACAACCTGTATATTAATTTGAAGGTAAATTACAAACAATCTATGTGTGCATGAAACCATGGTTTAAATTGTTACAATGGAGTACACTAGCATAAAGATTCCTTTACCATGGGTAGACATAATCTAAGAAGTTGTGTCTAAGTGCAAAGATCAGAACTCGAATACCTTTTCGAGTCAGAAGGCTCCCCTTGATCTGTTCCCTCAAACTATACGAACCTTGAGAAATAAACGGTAGGGTTTCATAAACCATAATAGCTTTGTAAAAATGAAATTACTTATAATAACTGAGATGAAATAGTATAAATATTGAGTTGGCATAGAATCATTTCGCAACTAGAGCTTGTGCAATGACCTATCCTTAACCCAAAGGGGGAGGAGTGGACCCAAACCAGCTGATGGGTACCCTTGCAAAACAAGACACGGCCCCATCATTAATTCATTGCAGCTATAAGTAATACTTGTATGGACATATTATAAGCAATAAGTTACACAATGAAATAAAACACATACAGCATAGATGTGAAACCCCACAAAGGGTAAAATGATGTCTGGTATACTTATAAGTTATAAATTATATAGTGCTAAAATCAACACATAGCGCCGATTCGTGGAATCCTACAGAGGGTAAACATTGTCTTGTATATATATAAGTCATAACTTATATAGTGTTAAAATAAACACACAGAGTATTGTTTCTCATACCGCAATGGTAAAATGATGATCTTGTATATGTACAAAGCGTAGGATTTTGATTTGTGCAATGTTGTATAATTACTTGGAACACAAAAGATTTAAGACAAAAATCACACAAGCTTGGTTATGAAATCCCCATGATGGGTGTGCAACCTTTTTACATGAACAAAGAATTAAATTTCAAATTTTGTAAATAGTGAAGCCACAATTCTTCCAGAGAGGTAAATCATTTCAATTTTGAGGGTTTAGATAGAATACAAAAATAATCTACCATATTGCTCTGTATAAATGAAAGTAAAGTATGGTTTGTTATATAAAGAATAGAGAGAAGTTCAAGAACAAAAGTTCAGGATTTTGATATATGCAAGTAATTATCTATACAAAATACAAATGTAATCAACAAAATAGAGGGTCGATGTTACGACATAGCTATATGCATATCGATCTTTACTTATAAAAATTATAGAAGGTAAATCATGAACCAAAAAAATGAAATCACCATTGCATAATCCTTTTACAAAAACTAAATGTAAATTATATATAGAGGGTGGCTACCATGCTTTCATGTAAATGTGTTCACGAATTTATATAGACTGGTAAAGGAAAGTAAACAGACCAAATCTACAAATCCCTTGGAGAGTTTAGCCTATGTATGTATCTATTTATATTTTCTTGCAGAGTTAAAATACATGTTGCGGTAACATAAATACTCAGACCATAACTCTAATAGGGTTAGAAAACTGTGGTTATGCTTACTTGGAATGATAACACTTAAACTTTCCAGAACTTAAGAGTATTTTTCAAAGTGGTAAAATATATCACACATGGCGTGGATGTTGTAATTTTTCACAGAGAATAAATGAAAATAAAAAATTAAACCTCGAAGATTCGAAGGGCTCCGCCCTAACCGAGATGTACTTTAACCCAGTCCCAAAAATTTCAAACCAAAAGAGCCTAGGAAGAAACAATTACAGGGGATAAATGAAAGTATGTTTCCAAACAAGTTATCCACGAATTTTTCAGAATAATTAAGGCAAACAAAAAGAGTATTGGTTTACCTTGCACAGAGAGAAAACCTGACTGGTGTGTGTCCTCCATTATTACTAGACCAAGTTCATTCCCACATTGTCGACCACCCACACAGAGGAAAATGTTCCAAGGATAACGTTGAGACACATACAACATAAGAGTAGGAGTTTTTTTGTGAACACAGAGCTAAAGGGAGAAAATGATTATGGTGGTGACCTTGAAACAATTACATAGTGAAAAGTAACGGTTGAAAGGAATATGCAATACATTTTCCATATGAATATTCAAAGATGAGGAGCCTACATTGGGCACGTTCGCCTAACTGTCTAGCTCCAGAAGTACAATACAGACCTACCTTTAATGGATATAACCAATGTTAAATTCTGATAGACAGAAAATACATTTTCCATTAACTTGACTGGAGAGTTGATTAAATGTTGGGCGATGTCACTAAGTCGTGTCGGGTTTCACACTATTCGGTATAGGGTTCATTGGTGGTGTAAGTACATAAAACATAGGGGTTAAGGTATATGACCTGTCAGGTACTCGATGGAAGAAAAACCTTATAACCACCCTCCATAATGATATTACTTGTGGGCTGAGTAACTAGTTCAATACATTATGGCATGGATTTTTTTGGGTGGATTGCCTTGTTATAATAATACTAATTATAGGAATAGGTGAATGTTGTAAGACTGCCTATTATGCACGATATCTGTGTATAACAAGTATGAAATGTATATATTACAGGGAATAATTGTGTTATATGTAAAATTGAATATATACATATTTGTTGGTATTTGTTAAGGATTGCATGTGGTGAATATCATATTATATCAATATGATTTTAAGAATAGTGCTAATGTGTAATAGTCCATATGACCTACTTTATATATATATATATATATATATATATATATATAAAGAAAGGAAGGATGTATCGTATACCAAATCCATTAATTATATGCATAATGGTATATGCTAAGGACTCCATATATGGGGCTATATATGGGTAAGTGTTACGAGTTCAAATAATGGATACAAAATTGAATGTGTTGAGATTTAGATATAAGTTGGATCCTTTGATATATAACTTATATAGATGTATAATGATAGGAATAGTATCATTGTTATGGTATGTGTACTATAGTCTCTAGATAGATATTGTAATCAATGTATGCATTATATTTGATAAGTGGTGATAATAAAGTTATGTGAAACAAATAGTGAAGAGTCAAGGAGTTTTAATGCACCTAAAATATTTTTTTTTATTATGATAAATTTAGGGTACATTACATATGGTATCAGAGATGAAGGTTACAACACTTGGACCTCAGATAGAGGAAAAATTAGTTTAGTTAATTTTATTTGTATTAAAAGAAAAATATAACACAATGTTTATTGTTAAAACAAATTTTTTTTTTGTCTATTGTGATAATGCTAGCACAGAATGAAGAAGAGATCAAAATTGAAGAAAATCTCGATCACAGAACTCCTAAATAACTTGGACATAAAAACGAAGGAATTTCATCCACTCGGGTTCTGGAAACCATGAGGAACCTTATGGTGGAACTACAACTTTTCAATGGAGATAATGAAAACATGGAAAAGGAACAGGAAGACAAGAAATAAATAAATAAAATGTTGTTGCGTAGAATAGTAACAAAGAAGAGTCCAAAAGACAATGACAAGGAGTTAGAAGTCATCAAAAGAGCCTCTAAAAATTCTGGTCCTCAAATAGAAAATGAGAATAGTTCTTCCAAAGGCACACATGTGGAAGGAAGAAAAACATCCACAGGAAGAAAAAGAAAATAGGTGGATCACCTAGAAGGTGAATTCAAGAAGATAAAACCATCCACCTTTGACAGATAATCAAGGAAGGGTGAAGAGGCTGAAGCCTAGTTACTGAATATAAAGAAATACTTCCATATTTACAATTATTCTAGTAATATGAAAGTCAAAATGGTCATTTATAACCGGAAAGGAAAAGAGAGTATCATTTATAAAAGAGAAATAAATGGAATGGTTAGATTTCAAGAAATACTTCAAGAAGAAGTATTTATCATAAATATATTATGAAATAAAGACTAATGAATTTTATGAGATAAGACTCAGACAAATGACCATGGACGATATGATAAATAGATTTCCTGAATTATTGAGATTTGTGAAATACATCAAGGAAAAAAAAGTAAAAATACAGTCATAGAAGGAAAGAATTGAATTCGACAATCCCAAAACTTTAAGAAAAGTGTTTAGAAAGGATCGGATGTGCTATGATCAATACAAATAGAGGTCTTAGATAATCCTTCTAGAGGGTATGCGATCTTGTTGTAATTCTATTTGGTGTTACTAACACACCAACAACTTTTATGTGTTTGATGAATAGTATATTCAGTCAATATTTGGATAAATTTGTTTTGGTAATTATTGATGACATTTTAGTTTATTCGAAAATGGAAGAAGAACATGAAGAACATCTGAAAATAGTATTGCAGACCTTAAGGAAACACAAGTTGTATGCAACATTTGATAAATGTGATTTATACCAAAGAAGAATACAATACATTGGACATGTGATATCTGAAGAAGGTATTGTAGTTGATTAAAAAAAGAGAAGAGACATTATAGAATGGCCTATCCCTAAGGATATAGCTGACATTAGATCATTTATTGGAATTATTGGTTACTATATCAGATTTATAGAAGGATTATCTAAGATCGCATACCCAATTACATCTCTACAGAAAAAGGGAATAAGGTTTACTTGGTCGCAAAAATGTGAAGACAACTTTAATAAGATAAGATAACTATTAACTACAACACCTATTTTAAGGGTAGAAGACCCCGACAAAGACTTTATAGTTTGCATGGATGCAAGCAAAGAAGGCTTGGGAGGTGTCCTAACTCAAGAGGGGCATGCTATCTGTTATGAAACATGAAAAATAAAAGAACATGAATGGAACTATGTCACACTCGACTTGGAATTAGAAGTTGTAATTCATGCGCTAAAAATGTGGCAACATTATTTAATGGGGAGGAAATTTTATTTGCTAACTGATAACAGTGGTGTGAAATTCTTATTCAATCAACCAGATCTTAACGCAAGGCAAGCTAGGTGGATGGCCTTCTTGATTGAATTCGATTTCGAAGTAAGACACATCAAGGGCAAAGAAAACAAATTTGCAGATGCGCTAGGACAAAGGACTAATGGAATTTTTGATATAAGTATTAGCAAAGAAGATAACACAATTGAAAAAATAATAACATCTTCAAGTTGTAATGATGAAATTTACATGAAAACAATAGAAAATATACAAGGAAATGCAAAAATATTGGACAAAATAGACCTAAGTTTGGATAAAAATGGATTGTTAAGGTTCAAAAATAGGTTGTACATACCTAACTCTGATAATTTAATGTTAGCAATTCTAGATGAATTACACAAAAATCCATGTTGTGGTCATCGAAGATACCAGAAAATGGTAACAACTTTAGGAAAATTGTCTTATTCGCCTAACATGAAAAGTGAAACAATTGAATACTTATCTAAATGCCTAGATTGTCAACAAGTGAAGGTTGAACATAAACATCCAACCAGCCTGCTAGAGCCTTTGTCTATAACAGAATAGAAGTGGGAGATTATCTCACTAGAATTCATCACAGATTTGCCTAAAACTCAAAAGAAAAATGACTTGATTATGCTAGTGATTGATAAACTTAACAAGTTTGCACATTTTATACCTGTGAAATCTACTTACAAATAAATTAACATCGCTGAAATATTTATAAAGGAAATGTTTAGATTGCATGGAATTCCTAAAATAGTGATTTCGGATAGAGATGTCAAATTTATGTCAAATTTTTGGAAGGAATTGTTTGTAGGGTTGGATACTAACCTAAATTTTAGCACAAGATAACATCCACAAATGGATAAGAAAACTGAACAAACAAATGAGATTGTAGAAGACCTGTTACAAATTTACATAAGAATTAAACCAACTAAGTGGTAGGAATACCTACACTTAGTGGAATTTTCATATAATAATGGCTATCAGACGTCAAC
The DNA here is from genome assembly GCA_900067695.1 of Picea abies. Lineage (NCBI taxonomy): Eukaryota > Viridiplantae > Streptophyta > Pinopsida > Pinales > Pinaceae > Picea > Picea abies. The sequence continues at coordinate 9,944 of CBVK0101516203.1, forward strand.
TAAGATGAGTCCCTTCGAAGCATTGTATGGATGAAAATTTACAAATCCGATTAGCCGGGATAATCGAGTTGATAGACTTATGATAGGACCATAAATGCTCTAGTAAATGGATAGAATGGTATGAAAGGTACAAAATAATTTAGAGGAACAAGTCAGAAAGAAAAGCTACGCATATTTAAAGAGGAGACACCAGGAATTTCAGGTTGGGGACCATGTATACTTAAAATTCAAAGCAAGGAGAAGCCCCCAAAAGCTAGGAAATTGTTCTAAGTTGGTGCCCAGGGTTAGAATCCCCTTAGAGATCTATGCTCAAATTGGACCTGTTGATCAAGGTGGATATCGGTGGCCACCCACCTTTTCCGACTGGCTCAAAACTATTTTCTGACAATTTTGGCAATTTACTATTTTTA
>CBVK0101516205.1:0-15171 GCA_900067695.1 Picea abies
ATACTTGATATCAAAGTCATATTCACACAGAAATTCCAGCCATCTTATTTGTCTGGCATTTAAGGTTGGCTGATCAAATAAATATTTTAGACTGTTGTGGTCTGTTCTTAATTAAAATTTCTTGCCCATGAGGTAATGTCTCCATTTCCTTAAAGCATGGACAACTGCTGCCAGCTCTAAATCATGAGTGGCATAATTCTTTTCATGCTCTTTCAGCTTTCGAGATTCATAGCAAACTACAAATCCCTCTTGGCTGAGAACTCCTCCCAGCCCCTCCTTACACACATTTGTGCATACTACATAATCCTTACTTGGATCAACAATCTTCAGGATTGGAGCACTAGCGAGTAGCTGCTTCAATTGTTGGAAGCTGTTCTCACATTGTTCAGTCCACTGGAACTTCTTCTCCTTCTTTTGCAAGGAAGTGATAGCATGAGCTATCCTTGAAAATCTGGTTATGAATCTCCTATAATAACCTGCCAGACCCATAAAGGATCTAACTTCTGTCACATTTCTTGGAGTTGGCTACTCTTGGATGGCCTTTACCTTCTTAGGATCCACAACAATCCCCTCCTTGGATATAATGTGTCCTAGATAATGGATCTGCTTTTGGTAAAATGAGCACTTGCTCAATTTTGCATACAGCCGGTGTTCTCTCAACACCTACAGCACCATTCTAATATGTTGTTCGTGTTCTTCCTCTATCTTGGAGTACACCAAGATATCGTCCAAGAAGACTATGACAAACTTGTCTAGATAATTTCAGAACACTCCATTCATTAAACACATGAAGACAGCAGGTGCGTTGGACAGTCCAAACGGCACCACAGTGAACTCGTAATGACCGTACCTTGTTTGGAAGGCAGTCTTGCTGATGTCTTCATCTCTTATCCTCACTTGGTGATACCCAGATCGCAGATCTATTTTTGAAAATACTTTCGCATCCTTTAACTGATCAAAAAGATCATCAATCCTTGGCAGAGGGTATTTGTTTTTTACAGTGACTTTATTCAGCTGCTGAAAGTCAATGCACAGCCTCATCGTCCCATATTTCTTCTTCACAAATAGGACTGGGGCTCCCCATGGTGATACATTGGGGCAAATATACCCTTTCTTTAACATCTCTTCGAGTTGTAGTTGCAACTCTTTCAGCTCTGGTGTGCTCATCCTATAAGGATTTTTCGAAACTGGAGCTGCTCCAGGCATCAGATTTATAGAAAAATCAATGTCCCTCTTTGGAGGTAGTATAGGCACCTCCTAAAACACGTCTTCGAATTCTTTGAGAACTCTGTGGTCTTCTAGATTTGAGACCACATCTTGGAATACTTCTTCCACCCAGGCTGCAAATAATTGACAGCCTTTTCGGTAACATTTCTTCAGCTGCATAGCTGAGATTTCTCTAACAACCACAGCTCTGGGAATTCCTTGGACTGTTACCTGATTTCCTTCTTCGTCCAAACATGTAAATCTCTTGTTTCGGCAATCCAGAAGGGCATGGTGCTGGTCCAACCAGTCCATCCCAATTAAGCAATCATATGAGCCTAAAGGCAGAATGTTCAAGTCAGCCTTAGTGCTCGTTCCTTTCATGTCCACTGAACAGGACTTAACCAATTCAGTGACCTTCCGCTTGGTCCCTGTGGCTAACTGCACTAACCAAGACTTCTCATGTTTGCTTCTCATTAGATGCATACTTTCTACCACTCTAGAATCTACATAACTATGGCTAGCCCCCGAATCAATCAAAATAAAAAGTGGTTGGTTGTTAATTATACCTTCCACTTCAATCATATGTGATTGAAATTCTACTTGCTTATTGTCCAAGGCTGCATAGATCCTCGACATTCTACTGTCCATATCCTCCACTGTTCATCTTGCTGAACAGTATGTACAGTTCTTGCCTTACCATTTTTATGGGGACAATCTCTATACTTGTGGTTTCCTTGACAACCCCAACACTGAATGGGTGCATGTCTCTGTCTTTATGGTCTCTCTTCAGTCATTCTCAGCTCTCTAAACGATGGCTGTCCCTGAAGACTATTTCTGTAAAAGGAAGGTTTGCTTCCCTTCTGCCTTTGTTCCTTCTTAAACCTCTTATGGTCATCCCAAGCCTTCTAAAAGGTAGGCTTTTCTCTTTGTTGTTCATATAGGAACTTTTCCCTTCTTATGGTTTCTTCCATGGTCTTAGGATAATCATATTGAATCTTGTCACCAATGGAAGGTGGAAGTCCACTCAGATACCTATGAATTTTAACAGCCTCATCTTTGATGAACGGAACATACTTTAGTAATTCCAGAAAACTTCGTTCATACTCATCAATGGTCATGTTGCCCATTTTGAGTTCGAAGAACTCCTTCATATTTCTATCATAGTACCTTTTAGTCAGGTATTTCTTCTCGAAGTACCTCTTGAATTCCTTCCAAGTGACCTCTTTCTCTTTGATGTGTTGCACCTGCACAAACTGATCCCACCACATAGATGCCTTTCCTTTTAGTTGGTACATTGCAATTCTTCCTTCTGCATGCGCAGAATAATTCTACAGCTGGAAATATTTCTTCATGCCAAGCAACCATGTCTCAGCATCTTCCTCCCTCTTATGCTCCCCATCAAATGTTGGAGGTTTAATTTTATTCATTTCTCCTTTCAATTCCTCCCTTCCAGATTTCTAATGTTTTCTGGTAGGTGATGGGCTTGAACTGCTGTGTGTCTTACTGCCAGAATGTCTTTGGGAGCGACTGTGATGTCGGCTACCACTCCTCGACCTTATTCTTTCCCCATGAGTTCTGCGACTCTCCGTCGTACTTGAGTCTCTTCCTTTCTCAAGTTTCTTCTCTATTCTTTCCAGACTCTGCATGAATCTTAAGTTTAATTTCCCTTGCTGATCTCTAACTTTCATGAGCTTTCGGCTATCAGCTCGGTGTTCCTTAGCCTCTCTTTGTAACCCTTCAATGATTTTCATCATATGTCCTTCCTTATCCATCTCTTTTCCATGCCCATTAGAGTGTGATCCCTCGACTCCTTGGTTAACATCCTTTCCTTCTTGATCATCTTCCATTTCAGGGATAATTGGCATTCTTCCCCACTCCATACTTGGTGTTGATTATCTGGAGTTTTGGCCTCTGTTGTATTCGGAACACACACTGTGCAATCCAATTAAAAATTGTTAGGCCATTAAACTTCATGAATATCCCACAATATTCATAATTAATACGAACAAGAACGAAAGTTATTTCAACTTCACAAGTTTTCTATGCTTTGTCTAGCTCTGTGTTTTTCGAGTGTCTGAAACTTCAATTTCAGTTATTTCGGGACTTCCAGTTTCGGATTTTCGCAACTCCTGATGTCAAAGTTTACTATCCTCTCGGATTCTCGATCTCCAATGACCCTTTTTACGTGCTATCTCTCCCGAGCCTAGCCCGTGACTCATATGACCATGAGCCCTAACCGTGGTCATTTCCCTCTCGTGACTACCCCTTTCGGAGTTTTGGCACTTGCAATGTCAACAAGTGCATGTCCTCGCAACCCCTGATTCTCTGATCTCCGATATGCCTTAGTCCTCCAAACTCAGCCCTGGCCTATGTGACCGCTGACTCGTGGGCCCTGGCCTTATCCCTTATCGGGGTTCGCGGTTTCGCAAATATGAATGCACCCAAAATGCTTGACAGCAGAATCCCCGATTTCCCGATTTTCAATGGCTCTGTCCATGCTAGCCCTCTGGGCTATAGCCTCACCATACAACCACTGCCCATGACCGTGATCAATCCTCTTATCAGGGTTTCAGAATTTGTGATGTCGCAATGCACATGCATTCGCAACCTCCGATCCTCCGATTCCCGATATGCTTTTATACTGGCTCGCTCCTTAGGTTTAGCCTCTGGTCCACAGGACCATACTATATTACCTCCACCCTACCCCGTCGGGTTTTGGTGGTTTCAATGTCATGCTCATACGCTCACGGGATCTCCGATGGGTCCCAGTCATTGACTTGTCAACAATCCTTTCTCCTATTGCTATAAATCTGCCACCTGTCCTCCTGACAGTCGGTGTGGCCCCATGCACCTAAGCCTTATTGGGAAATCCTGTATCGCGATTTTCCCATGCACAAAACCTTTGCCTCCAGAATCTCCGATTTTCGACTCTCTCCGGGATTATGACATGTGTCCTCCCGAGATTTATGGCTATGATCCCCCTCGGGTTTTCGAGAATCACAGGGTCTCGATTCTCTTGAGTTCTAATATCCCGACGCCTCTTTGGGAATTCTCCTCTACCCATGAGGACTTAAGTCCTGCGTAACTTCTGTCAACTCGAACGGTTGACGGGTACTCCACATGGATCTTACGACTCACAATCTTCTCGAGTTTAAACTCCTATGCAATGTCAAAAGGTTTTAAACATCGTGCACGTCCTCCAGATCTGGCGGTTGCAAGGGTTCGCTTTCCCTCCTGAACAGATCCGACAGTTCTCACACCATCAGTGTAGAAACCTGTCTTCCTGTGGTCGTAGACCATACCAGTTGTAATTTCACAGAACCGCTAAACCTCCGGAGCTTATAAATGCGGTCAAGCAACTGCTTGACACACTGGAACAAACCAACGTCTGAAATTGGCCATTCCAAGCCCAATTTCTCTTCACATTTTCAGTCCAAAGACCACTCTACTGGCCCATATAGGCTCAGTGTTGTAACCTTGGTTCTGATACCAATTTGTAGTGTACCTTTTTAAAGAACCAAGAGGTTTAATGCACTCTTGTAATATTCTGTACACTCTTTTAGTAATAAACACAGGTCAATATAACCACATGCATTTAAGCACAATTAGACACATTTAATTGTCTGAATAAATGTATCTTGTTACTGCTATAATCACACATTCCATAGTGTTTAACAATAATTCATTTACATAGCGGAAACATGATACATATGCATAATTCAATACTTATCTTTTAACAGCTGTAGAAAACACCAACCGAGTGCAGGCCTTCCACGAACCTCCCAGCCTTAGACCACACTGTTCATCAGCTCAACAGTGGGTCACCCCCGAGCTGAGACTGAGCTCCACCCCAAGGCAAGTAATCCTAGGCTAGGCTGAGATTACAGGGAAGACATCACAGAAATATCTGGAAGGATTCTTCCCAAAGATGCCATCTTACGCCCACTACTACTAGACCCTCATTCCCCACATGCCTGTTCCACCCGGGAGTATACACCTTCACACGCACAGTCCATCGGTGCTAACCTCCCCTTCTGGGTCTCGGCAACAGGCCAGATCAAGAAGTCTTAGAGCCCGTAGCTGGTGCTGGACACTCTCTCTGGAAGAAAACACTTCCCAACAAACTCTTTCACCTGGAAAGAGTTTCTCACAGGCCTGACAACCTGCTTCTTCAAACCACAATCACCTCCCTCACCTGGAGAGAGGTTACACATAGGCTAAGCATGAGTTCACACTGGCCAATAAGCCACGTGCAGTCCAGCACTGCGTGGCCACAACATCCAACTGGGAAACAAACACGGGCTTCCCAAACAGGCTCAGCAATCACGAAATAGACTCACAGTTTCGGTTTCGAGATTTCACAAGCTGTACATAGATTCCACTCACAGGATTGACGGTTCATAACAGAATGTACGGGCTATCTCAGAATGACACAGGCCTTTTCCCGGTTCGGAGGATGAAACAGCTTTCCGGAACAAACACAAACGTTTTCCCAAAGTCTACACAGGCTTCCGGTTCAAGGGGTGTACAGTTCAGAAGATGCACGAGGGTATCTCTACAAAGGTTTGACCCATTCATGCTCAGACAGTCCGGTCGAATCAAGGAGGAACCTACGCAGCAATTAACGGGAATGGGAGTGGAACCCCCAACACGGCTTTCTTCGACAGTTTTAACTGCATGCACATGGGTTGACACTTGTCACCCATGAAGCTCATTCCTTCACATTTGGAAGTCACTCGTCCTTCCAAGGAACTTAGGGTAAAATAATATGCACATGGCTCTTTTTGGAAATAATATTAAAATATTATTCCAGGCCTAATCCCCCTAGGCTTAGCCCCTAGGTTCAACACCCAGCCCCTTTTTCCCACCTTCCAGCCCTTAATCCCTTGCCCACTCTATGGATGCTCAGTCCCCCATCACTCTTTCATCATGGTCGGTCTACACCTGGCGTTTTTTTATATTTTATTGAAGTGCTGCATACATACAGATACAAAATCTAGGCCCGTAGCCTTCTACCCTTAGGCTCTATGGCCTAATCAAAACTCATAAGCCTACAACTTATACAAAACTTGGCTCACCAGCCTATAGAACATATTTACAATTCTTTGCATATAACATGATCTGTAACGGGGCTCGGCCTTGGAGAAACTACATATATGAAGGAAACCATGTATACTATGAATCACATCAATGTGCTCCATAGGATACAAAAGAATGGCAACATTTCGTATGACTCACATCAATGTGCTCCATAGGATACAAAAGAATGGCAACATTTCGTATGAGTTAGGCCTTCCCAATACCAGTTACAAGTTACAAACAAAATCCATCATAAAAGGGAAATCCAAAAACTTGTAAATGGAAGAGAGTTAAACATAATGAATCTCAATTCCTATAAATAATTAGATGCATTAGGTTTTTGATGTGGAAAGTAATCACCTATAAATATTAAGAGATAATAATATATATTAATAAAATATAAACACATAACTTTACATAGAGATTAAAGCATACCACATAACTATGAAACACCCAACTACAAAGTTCTTGAAACAAATAATTAATAAATTATTAACCAAAACACTTAAAACCCCACTTTTTCTATCAATAAACTCCAAAAGTTGAACCAATTAAATAAGTTTGGTTACCCATTGGCTTTGCAAAAATTATGGGAAATAACTGTACATCAAATAAATTTTAACACATTTGTTTTTGAGATACTACATGAGTTTTTGATTTATAGGCTATAAAATAACAAAACATCTTCTCACAATATCAAAATGTAACTAAATGTGTGTTTAATTTTCTTTTTTTTTCCATTTCACAATTCTCAAATAAAACTTATAGTAGTTCCCCTCATTTCAAGGATGGTACTCAAGGTAAATCCTAAAATTTTCAGGGTACAAGACCAGTCGATAACAAGGCTCGAATCCATTACAATAATATACTCATTATGAGTTCAATATGTAACTTGTGGGAATTGAAATTGGGTGGGGAGGATAAGAATCATTCCTCCCAACCACCCAAGCTACACCCATTCGACATGCTTAAGCTTGTTACATCGTAATGTCCCATAATAAAGTCTTGTTTCATAAATTCAAATATTTGTCTTTAAATATTTTACCTTATTCATCTTTCTCAAATATATTTATATAATATAATTTTAGAAAAATGAAAAAATAAAAATCAATCACATGATTGATTTGAATGCTAAGCTTAATGTGAAATGTCAACATTAAACCTCAAAATGTAAACAATTGTAACTTCCTTGTAACATTAAGTCATTAAATATGGTGTAACCTCCTTGTAACAATGATTAATTAAATATGGTGAAAAAGGTAATAAAAATTAAACAATACAAGTTGCAAAGAAGTCAATTAATATCTTATGTCTAAACCTAATGATATACAAAGATAGTGATTAGAAGTAGCTCTAAAGGATTTTTAAATATTGGGAAAAATCTTTATCAAAACCTAATGATATACAAAGATAGTGATTATAAGTAATTCTAAAGGATTTTCATAATCGATGTACTTATATCATCTAAAATGTTGTCCCTCTTGGATGCCACTACCAAATAATTTGCAAGTTGTAACACAAACTTCTATACCTTAGTCTAAAAATCCACCATCTTGAGATAGATCATATGTTTTTCTCATCATCCCATTTTTCTCATCATCCCAAGATGCCTCAAGCTCTACTTGGCCTCTTGAAAATTAGATCTGTGAATAACCCTAATATGCATCATGACCTTATTTTCCTACATAAAGATACCTTTGATATTTTAATCATGTTTAAATTGGACAAGGACATAATGTTATTAAGTATGGACACCTAAGTACCATGGATGATGAAGGAAAGTATTGCAAAAATCTGAATCGATGGTTCAAAATTCATCACGAGGTTCCCTTTCGCCAAGACTCTAGAAGGTTTTAAGGGTCATAAACAACTCATTTTTTCCCCGTCTCATGATATCAATGGTCCACAATTCATCTTCAGTGGTAGGTCTGTCGAAGAATGTAAAGAGTTGAAGGGCCAAAAATAATAGATATAGGTTGCGCTAAAACATTTCCACAATATACATTCCATCATGAGTGGTAGTTCCATTAGAGGATGAAAAGAGTTAAAGTGTTGTGAATGATAGATATGTTGGGAATATATTTTAGATACAAATAAACAATAACAATGATTAAGCAAGGGACACCTAGAGTTTACACTCAAAAAAATCTTGAAGGGGAAATTATATTTATTCAAACCATTCCCATGTGTGTTTTTATTATACAATTTGTCTCTTTATATAACATTAGGTGACCATAATAGCTATGTCATAATTAGATATTCGGTTCAATCATGTGCATAAATATCCCCCCTAATCTCTCCATGAATCTCTCAATTGAAATTCATCCCTAACTTTTCTCTTTTCTCCTCATATTTGGTTATTACATAGACTTATATGCTTGGTATACATCATTAAAAATCCATCATGTAATTTATACATTATTCATGATTCACAAGTAGGATTTAATCTTTCAATATAATCACCCCTCTAAACTATATATATCGTCTACATTCCATTATGGCTGGTATGTCCATCATAAGATAAAAATGGATTAAGAAGTGGATATTCTCCATGCCAATTATGATAAACCATTGATATTTCATCATGGTAGATAGGTCCATTAGGATTTAGAGAATGATGAAATGTTTCAAATGGAATATATTTTCCCCACTAAATCTAATCAAGAGTACACATTTCATCGTGGGAGGAGGCTCGATCAAGGTTTGGTAGAATGAGAAGTGTCACGAAGGTAAGTTCTTGGATCCACTAAATGAGATCACTGAATCATGAATAATTATGCAAGGAAAATCACTCGATGCCTCAAGAATTACAAAGATTCATGAATGATGAATCTCCCCCCCACTCTTTCAAATTAATGAACTAGATTCCATTAATTTGTCGAAGGTTGAAAAGAGTTGAACTGCCATGAATTGTGAATATCCCCTCTAATAAAACATATCCATGGTTCATATTTCATCATAAGTAATACTGATAATGGTTGAATAAGAAAGAAAAAAATACCATGAAAATATGAGTTTGTCCATTTATTATCTTACTCCATTAAATCACTACTATGCCACTAAAATCCAAATGATAATTAGAATATTTCTTGATTGTAAAAGTGAAATTAATGATAAGGAAATGAACAACATGAGGTTAGGTCATTCAATGAATATACTAACCTTTGTATATCTTTGAGTGTCGTATCCTTCCTTTGATCAGCACACCTACATTACCATTATCAAAACATCGGTTTGGTTGACAACTCTACACGTCCTCTTAATTGTCCTTCAAATTTGATCTTTATAATTTGGATTTTTTAAATATGGGAATGAATCATTAGGGAATAATAGACTATGACTTGTATTGACTAGTGAAGTGGTGGCAGAATTGGCATTGTTGTGGCACATGAGACCAAATGAAGCATAATCAGAAGGGGGATAGTACAAATATCATGAAAGGTTTGAATTCAAACATCTTTTCAATCAAATATGAATTTTTTCTAATCAAGAGAAGAAAACTACATGCATGCTACTGGGAAAAACCCCTCTTTAACTACACCAAGGTTCAGAATGTAGGAAGATTGATTAGCCATCTAAAATTCAATTAATTCTCTATACTACCCAAAACATACCAAAACTCATATGAAGAAAGAAAGGAAAATGATATTGAGTAACTATACCTCTAATCCCATGTCTGATGATGATCTTCTCGTGCTTAGAAGTTTCGTTGACTGCACGCCTCCTCCCAAGGCTGACCTGCATCCAAAGATTGAAAAACATAAAAATACAAGCATGCTATTCCATATATAATTTAGGGTTAGATATTAGAATTTCAAGCATAAAACAATAAAAGTATTCAAGACACGATCATTTGGGACAAGAAAATTTAATTATTTTATTAATAACACAAATATTATACCTTTACAATATAATTTGGCCACTGTTCCGCGAACCTGGTCCAGGATCCTCTTCACCAAGCTCCAAGTGCAACATGTATGAACTTATCCTCTCAACCTTCTGATCTTTTCTTGGGAAGTGAATGGGTTAAATGGAGGGACAAGGGGCTAATGAGGGAATGTTGAGGAAATTTCTCACAAAAGAAAGCAATATCTTGGGCAAGGAGGGGAAGTGAAATCGGGAAGAGTTTCACTATTCTTATGCTTAGATGTTAAATGATACCCCCAAAACTACTTTCATATGAAAAAAGGATGGTTATTTGTTTTGGTGACGGGCTATAGCATGTGGATTAGTTGGAAAACTACCAATAACCCATAATCTCAACGAATTCCTTGCAACTTTTTATTTTTTCTAACTTTTGCAAGTATAAGTGGGTTGTAATGGTGCAACATGTGTATGTACATGAGTTGTAGTGGTGCAGAAAGTGTATGTACATGGGTAGTAATGGTTCAGGGCACATACATCTTCTAAAAATTGGTTTTTTAAGAAGATCAACTCAAGAGTTCTTTGGAAACAAATGCAAGTAAGAGGGCCAAGGCCATGTATGTATGTGTAGAGAAATTTAGGGTTATAGCAGATGCCACCTAATGTGTGAGGTCAGAAGAGAATATGATGGCCGAAATACATTACAATGTCTTCACAAATGTATGAAATCGAGTGAGCCTGAGACCAAAGTTTGAGAGGTGTCATCTGCAAAATAACAATTGTCTCTCTGAGGCAGGCATACCCATGCTTGGGATGAAATAAATCATGGTTTTCAATCAAATACACTACAGATCCATGTCATATAAGTATATAAAGTGTATCCGTGAGAAATACACATCGAATATACATCTAAAAATCAAATATATACAAATATAGTATCCATCTTCAAGAAGCCAGTGATGCCTGATGGTTGGAGATGAGGACTGCATAGCTCAAGAAACAAATTCAATACCTTCAAAACTTAGATAGGAGTAATATAGGAGTGCACAACTCACTACCCTAAGGTATTCGACAACTCATCAGAAAAAGACAAGAGGATCTCGATGATCAAGTAGAGAACTTCGTCAATTTTGAATTAGGACTTGATTGGACTCTCACGATGGTCGACTCATGAGGTTAGGAGACAAACTGTAGAAAGGTCGACTCAGGTTGGGTGAAAATTTCCTTGGACAATATCACTAAAGATGATCAGACTCAAGCTGCATGACATTGACATAAGTTCATGATCCACGAGGCAATGCAGACTCTCCATGTGTTTGGAAGAGTAACCAAATGGAAGAGGACATAGCTCTATTTAGTGAGAACAACTTCCTAAGGTCATACTAGATCCCAATGGTTGATGAACAAATGGAAGGATGTGCTTGTCCAATGGAGACTCTTTGTGCTACCAAAAAAGAACACACATTTCACGTCCCCTCTTTTTGGGATATTTGATTTTTTTGTCTTTTTTCAATTTTTTAAAGACCTTGAAAAAGAATAAAATAATGCTACATTAAAAAGGTGGAATGAGTGTCGCAAGTAAGCATACTAGTTCTAGTCGCAAGGAACACACTAATGCTTGGAGAAAGAACACATGTACAAGAAAAGGACACTCGGGGAAAATTCCTCCATGGGTGAAGGTTTCAGGTCACAAAGGTAAATTGCTACAAGGATTACGTATAAGGCATGCTTCAAAGGTTTAGTTAAGAGAAAAATGGAGCCGACATTAGGCCAAATACACCGAGATGAAAATGTGATTAGCAAGACACAATGAAACCCCCTTCAATGTAAGTTTAACGATCTCAGATAAGGTAAGATCAGTATTTGTTTCACATTTAGAGAGTCTAAAAAAACATAAAATAAGACTCTAGGGTGTACCTTTTTTGGAGATAGTCTCGTCGATTCAAAAAATAGTTAAAATTGCACCAAAAAGACGTATATTCAAAACCATTTTAACGAGTGTGACAAAGATAAGATCACTCGAAAATATTTTCAATTTTAAGGAGTCTGAAAAGAGCTTAACTATGGACTCACAACCTCTAAATTTAGTCCCCTTAGCCTGAAAAAGTATAAAAGTCACTAAGGATAACTCTCTCAGCGAGACAGATCTCTCGAGGCGTACCTTTTTCCGCAATAATCTACAAGCTGGAAAAATGGGTAAACTCATGCCAATAAATGTTCTTCTGGACCATTTTTAATGAGTGTGAAGGAAGAAGGTCACTCAACAATATTTTCAATTTTAGGGAGTCTGAAAAGAGCTTAACTATGGACTCTGTTGGGGTTCCTTTTTTGTAAGTAATCTCCAAGGCCCGAAAAAGGTGATAAATCAAAACAAAGGAGAATGTTCCTTTTTCAAAAATTTAGTCCCTCGGGCCCAAAAAAGGGTTAAACTTACACCAGAGAATAATCTTCTAGAGAACTACAGTTCCTAGAGCATACATTTATTCGTAAAATTGACCATCCAGACTGAAAAAGGGGTAAACTATCGTCGGATAGATGTGCCTTCAAATTTGAGCTTAGCGAGCGTGAAGGGAAACAAAATCGCTTCACAATATTTTCATGTTTAGAGAGTTTGAAAATGGCTTAAAGAAGACTCCAAAGGGTTACTTTTCTAAGTTAATCTAGAAAAGATTGAATGGTGGATGTTTCTTTCAGGTTTCAAAGTGAGCTTGAAAGACCGAAAAGCATGCACATTTTTGGAGTCCCGAGTGTGAGGCCAAGAATGATGGTGCATCAGATGAATGAGGCTCAATATTATAATCATGACAGGGATAACAAGGAATCCTAAGCCTGTAGTCATTACAGACAGCATGGACACCAAAATGAAACAAGGATCTATCTAGGGCATCCATGTAAGGGTAGGCTCTACCACCTAATTATGACACTTCTAGAGTAGCAAATGAAGGTTCCATGTCGCACTTCAGTGGGATCAATCCTATGGAAAAGAGGAAAATACAACAAGATGCACAAAGTGGAGGTGAAATCCTAACTTATATGAAAAAAGTTGGAAAAAATGACTTTTACCAAAGGACACTTATAGTGACCCATCCCCCAAAAGGTTACCAAACCAAAAGGAAAAGTGTATCATAACATCCAATAAGAAACTTGGGAATGGAACCAAATGATTTCCAAGCTAGGAAAAATGACAAAGGGGGTAAAAAAAGTGGCAAAAAGGGACAAAAAAGTCTACAAATAGAAGCCGATAGCTCATTTTCACCATTGCATTTTGAAAATTGACCAAAAGGAGAAAAAGTCCCCTTTGCTAATGAAGTTGATTCTGGGAGATTTAGTGGACAAAATGAACTTCTGGTCAGACCAATTAAGTACAAATGCATCCCTCTTTCATTTCAATTCTTTATTTATGCCTTTGATGTTATTTTTGAGAGGACGTGCTATATTAAAAAGAGAGGCCATGCGTGTATGCGGGATGTCCAAGGACAACCCATGTATGTACTCTGGTAGAAAACACTATGTCCACGTACATATGCGACTATGGCCAAAATAACCCATGTACACCCTCAAAAGCTTGGAAAAAATAAAATAAAATGAAAGAGATAACTCCCTTTTATCTGCCATGGAACATGATGTATGTCCATTGGAGGGAGAGGGAACATGAGGACATTGATGCATTAGTCTAAGAGGATCATTTTTCCATTGTTTCATTGAAACAATGTGGTCTATGGAAGTTCTTCTAGTGTCCATTTATGAGGGCAAAACCTAGGCTACTGAACGCCCTGGTTGACTACTGGCATCCAGATGCAGAGGCCTTTATGATAGAGGGGCATTCATTGACTCCAACGATTGAAGATATCTACTTCTTGACTGGCCTCTCGAGGAGAGGGGAACCAGTCATTCTGTAGATTTTTCCCCCTAGGCCTTCTAACATCGAGGATTATATTCAGATGTATTGTGATGTCAACACTGATAAGGTAGGTTCTCAGGTACCAATTCACAAGATCATGATTTTTTATCTAAGAGTGATCTTGTTACTTATTGAGCAGATTATTGGATCTTTGGCCTTTCACCAGGCCTCCCAGGCAGACATGCATTAGGTTATTCAGTTCCAGGAGGCACATATCTTTGACTAGAGCATGACCATTCTCACATGCATGAAGAGACAACATACAAAGTCTCGGCTACGCAACAAGAAAAAAGCTTCATGTTTGGTGCTATTCTTTTCTCATTCTTCTTCTTCAAGAGTTCCCAACTTGAATCCTAGAGAGATTGTGCAGGGTCATGTGGCCTCCTTCGTGGAAGTATTAAAATGGGAAACATTGCTGCCACAACAGGGGGGAGGGGGGACCATAGAGGCCTTTGATGACACATTTTTTGACTGGTGGGCATGATAAATTCCAGTGATAGAGGACTACCCCTATGTTGGAATCAAATTTTATCAGGGATTCGGACATGCCCATGCATCCTGGAGAGGAGCGAGGAGAGATAGGTAACATTTTTTTTTAATTTATTTAGTTTTTAATTGTTTATATATATGTCATTTTAATGTGTGTATTAAAGTACTGACTTTTGTGTATCTATTATATACAGATGTGGGACTAGTGCACCCAGCAGAATTTGTGAGAACTTGAAAATTTCCTCGACCAAAGGTGGGATTAGAAATATCCAGTGGACCAACATTCAAAAGGGGACCTCCAGCCAGAGAGGCTGGGAGAGTTTTGAGGCGGGTGGAGTGCAACATCACCAAGCTAACTCATACAGTACCTATGGATGAGAATGAGGATATCCCACCTTCTATGCAGCCTCATGTAGTGGGGGTGCCCCAAACTTGGGTCCAACTCTTCCGACGTTTATTCAATGTTTTCATTCATTATGGAAATTCCAATAGTCCTCTAGCTTAGATAGGCTAGACTTTTATGTGTTGGATTACTGAGCGGGGGGGGTGAATCAGTAATAGAGAAATTATAATCCTTTTTAACCAAATAATCTGAGTGTTATATCAATGTGTAATTATCATCCAATAATGAG
>CBVK0101516206.1:0-16821 GCA_900067695.1 Picea abies
ATTATCATCCAATAATGAGCAATGAACAAATGAACAATCATACACATACACATTACACCAGTGTTTTACGTGGAAACCCAAAGCGGGAGAAAACCACAGAATTTTTATTCTTATATGTCTTGAAGAATTACATTCATTGGAAGCACCAACTTCCTTTGTTTTCTAGCTACAAGTAGGAGGCTCCAACCTCCTAGCTTCTTAGGCTACAACCTGAGGGAAGCTCCAACTCCCCAATTCTTTGGCTACAACCAAAAGGAGGCTAAAACCCCCTATGTTCTCCAGCTAAAACTGGAAGGTGGCTACAACCACCTATCCTTGCCACGTCCAAACACCCTAAAGTAGAATTAGAATGATGGAACCACTATCACACTATCACTATGAGATATACCAATGTAAACCTATACCAATAAACTTGAACCATGCATCAACGATGCATCAACCTCTACCTCAACCTATAATCAACTCATACCATAAACAAGTGCATCAACCATGCACCAACCTGTATCAAACAACCTATAATCAACCTGTACCATAAGCAAGCGCATCCAACCATGTACCAATCATGTGTCACATACTCATCAACTATGACTCACCATGTACCAACCTCATCAACTATACACCTCATGTATGTGCCAACTCATCAACTACTTATCTCAACCATGTACCCGACATGTACCTTAACCAAAATCCCTCATCAATTTCATCATCCAAATATGATTTGTAACTCTGTAATAGACCTATTGTATATGATCACATACCTGCAAACCTTTCTTAAATTTAACAACAAGAGACTAACATTTTCATGAAACTTTTCTTTAGTCTCACGTGACTAGTTTTAGATTAGTCAACAACCCTAACTTGAAATAATCATAACTATGTACCTGTAATGAATAAATATATGAAACGTATATACAATTTTCTTCAGTGTGTTTTATGAAATTCCTCTAGGTTTCACTACTTGAAACCTCTTAGAAAAAACGTTATAGCAAAAATGGCATACCTTGTTGAATTCTGGCTTATTCTAGAGATCAACCTTATAGAGCGTTCCCCGCATGGAAAGTTTGTTGAATTGATCTAAAACTATTACACAACATACTAAATACTATACTATAACCAACACATTTGGTATTACTGAATTTGGATATGTTATGAAGAAGTTATGACATTTTTTCCTGAAACACTTGTTTTAGACTAGTTTCAAGACTAGCCACAAACCCTATTTTCCATGGAGTGTAACTCCAAAAATAGAACGATCCACAAGATAAATGTTTTACCACAGATACTTGGATATGTTTCCTCAATGGAATATAAATTTCAAGGTCTTAATAATTCCAGGAAAAAATTTATTTCGAAAATGGTCAGATGACCTGTAAATAACATACCTTAGAAAGCATCATCAAAAGAATTTATCCTCCTTTAAATTATGACCTTCTTTTCTTCACCTTCCCTCTAAAATTTGGCTTAGATATTCTTTGGTTGCCTCAGAAACTTATAGATATTCAATATTATCAAGTGTGATCTAAAATTAGAGAGACTTGTCTCTTATTTATACTCTCCAAGTAGCTTCCTTAAAAACATCTTCTAGGTCACTTTTCCCACTTTCATTATTTTAGGGTTAACCCACTTCTAATTTCTCCATTAAATTTATTATTTAAATAATTTATTTTGCATTCACTTTGATTATATTACACTCATCACTTCACTTTATTATTTACCTTCTAAAATCTCTTAAACCACTTTGACTACTTTGACCTTTTGGGGTTTCTAGATGACATATGAGGGTCCTCTAACTTCGTAAGGCCATAACATTCAAACTGTGAGGAGTTATGTGAAGTTACACATACCACCAGAAATTTCATGAAAAACACTATCCATATAGGATAGTTTCACTGAAAAATTCACTGACCTTCATCTCATTATTCCATAAATAAGCATGGATTCTCTAACCATACTTCTAGGATAACTCAATCCTCAAAGTGTCTTCCTATGAGGGCTTTCACCATAAGGGGACCACTTTGGAGTTCATCCTTTTTTCTATAGGTCTTTATTCAAGTGTTGAAATCAATGAAAACCAAACTTAATCAACAATATCCCCCTTTTGCATTGATGGAAACACTCTGATGAAAAACTTAAATTATGTCATGCAAGATTGAAGTCATATCACTCATGCTCCCCCTGGAAACATGCCTATGTGCTCTACATCTCTGTGACCATTTCCCCCTAGATCCATTCCTCTTTCCTATGAAGCTGATGAATCTCTCCCCTTTGTCATCAATGGCAAAGGTATCTTTCGATCTGGGGTTGCTCCCCCTAACTGAATTGTCCTGTTTATGGTGCTTCCTCGTGTACATATAAGACATATAAGATAAGAATTCAAAAGCATTCATTTTGGAGTATAAATAACTCTGAGTCTCTGGCGAAGATACTCAAAGGCTTCTCGTGGAAGTGGTTTTGTAAATATGTCTGCCACTTGTTCTTTTGTGCCCACATACTCAACTCTGATGTTCTTTTCTGCAACTTGCTCCCATAGAAAGTGATACTTTATTGGAATGTGCTTCGTCTTAGAGTGCATCACTGTGTTCTTTGAGATACTTATGGTGCTTGTATTATCCCAATAGATTGTAATGGGATTATCATACTCAACATGTATATTTGTCAGAGTTTGTTTCATCCAAAGAACATGTGTACAACATGATGTTGTTGTAATATAATCTACCTTGGCTATAGATAAAGATATTGATGATTGTTTATTTCTTAGCCATGATACTAAATACTGACCCAAGTAGAACATTTTTCCATTGGTGCTTCATCGGTCATCAATACAACCTGCCCAATCTGCATCTGTGTAGGAAATAATTGATAGATCCTTTCCTTTTGGATACCATAATCCAAACTCTTATGATCCTTTGAGATATCTGAAAATCCTCTTCACTCCTAATACATTTGATTCCTTTGGTGCTACTTGAAATCGTTCCACCTTTCCAACTACTTCCATTACATCTGGTCTAGATGTTGTCACATATAGTAGGATACTAATCATTAACATGTATTTCCTTGGATCTGTAGACTTTGAATCATCATCTTTTCTCAACTTGCAACTGGTTTGCATGGGAGTGATAACTGGTTTGCAATCTTCCATTCCAAACCTCTTTAGCATTTCTCTAATATACTTGGTTTTAGAAATAAAAATTCCTTGGTTTCTTTGACATATCTGAAGTCCCAGAAAAAAGGATAGTTCTCCAAGTAACGACATTTCAAATTCATTCTGCATATCCTTTGCAAATGTTTGGCTTAACCTGTCATCATCACTACCAAAAATAATATCATCAACATAAACATTACCTTGACTTACCTTGATGTAGAGGTTGTTGTCTGCACTTCCTTTTTTGAACCCTACCTGTTGTAGATACTTATTCAATCTAGAGTACCATGCTCTAGGAGCCTATTTTAGACCATACAAGGCCTTCTTTAATTTATACACATCATTTGTGTTCTTTGACAATTGAAATCCTTATGGTTGTTCAATGTAGACTTCTTCTTCAAGTTCCCCATTCAGAAAAGATGATTTTATGTCCATCTGATACACTTTAATATTTTTTGAGCATGCATAAGCTAAAATAAAATGGATTGCTTCCATTCTGGAAACTGGGGAAAATGTCTCTTAAAAGTAAATTCCTTTGATCTGTGAATATCCTTTACATACCAATCTATCTTTTTTCCTTGTAACTTTTCCATCTTCATTAAATTTATTCTTGAAAACCCATTTTGTGTCTATCACATTATTATTCTTTGGTCATGGAACCAATTCCCGAGTGTCATTTTTCTCTATTTTATCCAATTCTTCATCCATGGCCTTATTCCAAAATTCATCCTTATTGGCTTCTTCAAAACAATTTGGTTCAATTGTAGATAAGAGTTCTAGGTGTGTTTGTTTTGGCGAATGGATTCTTCTTCTAGTCTCAACTCCTGCATATTTGTTTCTGATAATATGATCTAAAGGATGATTCTTTTGTACTCATATGGTAGGTGTATTTGGAGACACTTTTTGAACTTGCTCTTATGTTTCTATCGAATTCTATTCATCTTCCTCTTCTACTTCTTTTTCATCTTCTGCTTCTTCTTCGAAAGGTTGTTCCATTGATTTATTTTCTTCTTCCTTTGATTGTGTTTTGCATGTTTCACCAATTGTTACATTGATGTTTTCCACAACTTTGTTCAATCTCAAATTGTAACACTTGTATTATTTACTTGTACTTGAGTAACCAACAAATACTCTTTTGTCTACACGAGAGTCAAACTTTCCCATTCTTCCATCTTCTCTTTTGATGTAGCATTTTCTTCCAAAAACTTTGAAGTGCTTCACATTTGTTGGTCTTCCTTTCCATAGCTCATAGGGAGTTTTGTCAGATTTGTTTCTAAGAATTACTCTGTTTTGAATGTGAAATGTTGTATGCACTATCTATGTCCAAAATATATCTATCAATTTGGAATCCATTATCATTGTTCGAGCCATTTCTTGTACTCTCTTGTTCTTTCTTTCAACAACTCCATTCTATTAAGGTGTCCTAGCAACAATGAATTGCCTTTTTCGTCTATGACTTCTGCAGTAGTCCATAAATTCCTTTGAAATGAAATCTCCTCCATTATTAGATCTCAAGCATTTGATTTTTTGAATCCATTTCATTTTCAACCATTTTCTTGTAGATATGAAATTTTTCAAAAGCTTCTGACTTATTATTGAGAAAGAAAAATGTACTCATTCTTGTACAATCATCAACTAATAACATAAAGTATTTTTCACCTTTTAAACCCTTTCTTGTAGTTGGTCCAACTAGATCCGTCTGCACAATTTCCAGTGGTCTTGTCATTCAATGTTCCTTTGATTTGAACTTGGTCTTTGTTTGCTTTCCTTGTTGACAATGCTTGCATAAAGTGTTGGTCAGTTTCATGATCGGGAGAATTTCTCTGACTGCTTATTTGTTTCTAACTTTGACAAGGCTATCAAAATGTATGTGACCCATTATTATGTGCCATAGCCAACTTTCATCTTCCTTTCCTAGACAACAATTTTCATTTCCAATTTCACTTAACACATATTATATGTTGCTTGAAGTTCTTGCGGTTGTAGAAATCAATTTTCCTAAAACTTCTTTTCTTATCTCGCACTTTTTTGAATCAAAAGTAACTTTATGACCTTGGTCACACATTTGAATCACACTTAGAAGATTATGTTTCATATATTCTACTAGTATAACATTTTTTGCCTGTGTATTCTTGTTCCCAATTTTGACTGTGCCTTTTCCAATGATTTTAGTTGAATCATCATTTTCAAAGGAGACTGATCCATCTGTTTCCTTTCTTAATGTAAGAATCTTGTCTCTATCACCTGTCATGTGTTTTGAACAACCACTATCAACATACCAACCATGTTTCTTTTTATTATCTTGTACAGAGAGTATGCATTCTTCATTGCTATATTGATTATGCTTTCTTATCCATGTCCTTTTATGAGGTTCATGTCTGTGATTGTTGTTAATCTATTTTGTTTCTCTAGGAGGGACTATCATTCTGCAATATTTGGTCATGTGTCCAAAGTTGTTACATTTGTAACATTCTACTTCAGTGCTCAAAGATTCAAACCTGTTGTAAATTATTCTCTATGTTTCACTAGGCCTTCTTGGATAACCCTTTTGTGTATGACTTTCAAAGTTGTTGTTATCTTTGCAATTCACATCTTTATGTCCAAAATTATTACATGCTATTATAGTTTGATACCTGGGAGTTGAAGATATTCTTAAAGGAGGTTCTCTTATGAATCATTATTCTTCTTGAGGCCTATTTTCTTGTTGTTGATTCTGGAATCTAAATCTTCTCGGTGGAGGAGTGTCCCTGTAATCTTCCTTGTATATCTTCCTATCCCCTTTGATTATTTTTCCATAGATTTTTGGATATGTTTATTTCTTTGTTGTTTTTGAGCTTGATCCCTTTTCTTTCCGATTGCATCCAAGTTCATAGTTGTGAAGATGATATTTTTGACTATTGATAATGTCATAGAAAACTTTTGAGTTGTTCTACATATTTTTCTTTTGAATATCCTTTCTTAATGTGACAATCTCTACTTCCAAATTTCCAATGTTCCTATCCTTTTATTCTAGTTTTTCTTTGAGTGCTTCTTCAATTATTTTATCTTATTCTATTTGAACTTTAAAATTTGTGATCATTTGTTCTAGTTCTTGACTATCTTCTTTCTTGTCTAGTTCTAGTTGTAGTTTCTTGTTTTTCTTCTTTTATCTTCTGATAACTTCTATGGCACACATCAATTCCTCTCAATAGTCAACTTCTTCCTATTGAATTTCTTCTTCGACTTCTTCATATTCTTATTCGGCTTCTTCATATTCTTCTTCAAAGTCTTCTTTATTAGAGTCTTCTACTGCCTTGAATATAACTCTTCATGTCTAATTGTCACTGACTTCATCTTCATCTGATGATGAGATGTCTTCTTTGGTGCATAAACTTTTCTTGAAAACTTTCTTTGTAGTTATTTTTCCTTTATATGTTTGTTTTCCTTTTGAGTAACCTTCATCATTTATCTTTTTCTTATGAGGACATTTGTTAGAAAAATGGAAAATACCATCACAATTAAAACAAATTAAAGGAAGTTTACCTCTATACCTACCGTCGGTTCCCTTGTTCAGTCTTTTGAAGAAGTTGGCTACTTCTTCATCATCTTCCGAGATGTCACTTTTGTTGCTATGTTCTTATTGTTTGTTTTCCTTTTTATTTGATATTTTGGATTCTTTGAAGGATGTTTCTTTTACATCTGTATTTTCTTGTTCAGTTCTCATTTCATATGTTGTGAGTATTCCATGCAGTTCGTCCATGCTTATTGAGTTTAGACGTAATCTTTCTTCTAGTGTTGATATCTTAGGGTCAAATATCATGGGAAGATATCTTAGTACCTTTTGAGCAATTACAGATTCTTCGATTTCTTCTCCCAATCCTGTGATTGCATTCACTATTTCATCAACTCGTAATAATTAGGTTGCAATATTCTCATATTCCTTCATCTTTAGTTGTTCGAACTGACCTCTATAACTTTGAATCTTTGCTTCTTTGACTTTTGAATCTCCTTCATAAATATTTTGAAGCTTGTCCCAAATCTCTTTAGTGGATTTACAATATGAAACTTTGGTGAATATCATTTCACTAATACCATTCAAAAGTGCATTTATGGATTTGGAATTATTTTGACTGAGTTTCACTACTTTGTCATTTGTTGGTGGAACTATTGGTGATGTGTATCCATCTACAATTGATTTCCAAATTTCAAATCCCTATGCCTGTATATATGTCTTCATCCTTATGATCCAAAAAGCATACTTTTTTCCATCAAACTATGGTATTCCATTTTTATACAAGTTGTTGCTCTTCATGATCTACCTTTCAGTTGTTAAACTAATTTCTGAAGGAACTTGCTCTGATATCAATTATTGGATTACTGAGAGGTGGGGGGGGGGTTGAATCAGTAATAGAGAAATTATAATCCTTTTTAACCAATTAATCCAAGTGTTATATCAATGTAGAATTATCATCCAATAATTAGAAATGAAAAAATGAACAATCATACACATACACAGTACACCAGTGTTTTACGTGGAAACCCAAAGAGGGAGAAAACCACATAATGTTTTTTCTTATATGTCTTGAAGAATTACATTCATCGAAAGCACCAACTTCCTTTGTTTTCTAGCTGCAACTGGAAGGAGGATCCAACCTCCTAGTTTCTCAGGCTACAACCCAAGGGAAGCTCCAAATCCCCAATTCTCTGGCTACAACTAGAAGGAGGCTACAACCCCCTATGTTCTCTCGCTACAACCAGAAGGTGGCTACAACCACTTGTCCTTGTCCCATCCAACCACCTTGAAGTAGAAGTAAAATGATGGAACCACTGTCACACTATCACTATGATATATACCGATGTAAACCTGTACTAATAAACCTAAAACATTCATCAGCCTATACCTCAACCTGTAATCAACTTGTACCATAAACAAGTGCATCAACCATGCACCAACCTATACCAAACAACCTGTAATCAACCTGTACCATAAAAAATTCCATCCAACCATGTACCAAGTATGTACCAATCATGTGTCACCTACTCATCAACTACGACTCATCAATATGTACCAACCTCATCATCTTTACACCTCATGTATGTGCCAACTCATCAACTACTTGTCTCAACCATGTAACCAACATGTACCTTAAACAAACACCCTCATCAATTTAATCATCCAAATATTATTTGTAACTCTGTAATATACCTAGTGTATATGATAACATACCTACAAACCATCGTTAACTTTAACAACAAGAGACTATCATTTTCATCAAAATTTTCTTTAGTCTCACATGACTAGTTTTGGATCAGTCAACAACCCTAACTTGAAATAATCATAACTATGTAATAGTAATGAATATATATCTAAAAATGATACACAATGTTCTTCAATGTGTTTTATTCAATTCCTCCAGGTATCACTACTTGAAACCTCTCAGAAAAGCAGTTATATAAAAAATGACATACCTTGCTGAATTATGGCTTATTCTAGAGAATGACCTTGTAGAGCGTGCCCCACACGGAATATTTGTTGAATCGATCTGAAAATGTTACACAAAATACTAAAGAATGTACTCTAACCAAAAACATTTTTCTTACTAAATTTGGATATGTTATGAAGAATTTATGACATTGTTTCCCAAAATACCTTTTTAGAGTAGTTTCAGGACTAGCCACAAACCTTATTTTCCACATAGTGTAACTCCAAAAATACAACAACCCACAATATGAATGTTTTACCAAAGATACTTGGATGTGTTTCCTCAATGGAATAGAAATTTCATGGTGTGAATCATTCTAGAAAGAAAATTATTGCAAAAATGGTGAGATGACCTGTAAATAACATACCTTAGAAGGCGTCATCAAAAGAATTTATCCTCCCTTGAATTCCAACATTCTTTTCTTCACCTTACCTCTGAAATTAGGCTTATATATCCTTTGGTTGCCTCGAACACCTATAGATATTCAATATTCTCAACTGTGATATAAAATTAGAGAGACTTGGCTCTTATTTATACTCTCCAAGTAGCTTCCTTAAAAACATCTTCTAGGTCACTTTGCCCACTTTCCTTCTAGGTCACTTTGCCCACTTTCCTTATTTTAGGGTTAACCCACTTCTCAATTCTCCATTAAATTTATTATTTAAATAATTTATTTTGTATTCACTTTGAATTATAGTACACTCATCACTTAACTTTTTATTTACCTTCTAAAATATCTTAAACCACTTTGAATACTTTGACCTTTTGGGGCTTCTAGATGACATATGAGGGTCCTCCAACTTCGTAAGGCCATAACTTTCAAACCCTAAGGAGTTATGTGGTGTTCCACATACCACTAGAAATGGCATAACAAGAACTATCCATATATGATATTTGCACTGACAAATTCACTGACCTTCATCTCATTATTCCATAAATAAGCATGGGTTCTCTAACCATACTTCTAGGATAACTCAATCCACAAAGCGTCTTCCCGTGAGGGATTTCACCATAAGGCGACCACTTTGGAGTTCATCATTTGTTCTATAGAGCTTCATTTAAGGGTCGAAATCAATTACAACCAACTTTAATCAAAATTATGTGCTGAGGGAACCTCTGTATATTTATTGAGGGCATAATCCCTGCAATGTATATTGAACCTTATGTTTTAGGCATTCACGCCCACCTATGTACATGTTGGTCATCATTGAACTACTACCATATGGTAAATATGATGACATGGAATCACTTGATGCTCCCTAATTTGGTGCCCCTTTCAAACTTTAAAATATGCCATTAACGGAGTTAAGCCATTCCAAGATTTCGACATTCGGGATTTTTGGAGTGCAGAATATTCATCCCGTGGAGGCCCGGAGTCATTAACCACCACTTATGATAATCAACCCGAGATTAATAATTTTAATCAATAATTATTTCAAGAGTTTGTGACTATGAATTCTAAGTTTTAGAATCTCTCGGAGTGACAATGCTACGAAGTGACGTGGCAATTCGATACCCACTTTGGTTGTTCCGGGCTCTGGCACTTCGGGGGTAGAGAATTGTTCTTGCCTTGAAACGAAATCCCCCAGAGTGTTAATCACCCAGAGTGCTAATTATGTTTATCTTAATTAACCTAGGATTATCCTTTAATCATTTGGTGTTCACAAGTTTGGACTCTGGCTCTTTTGGAAACTGTGTTAACTCTCGATCAAAATCTACTGGAGGAAATTTCCCCGAAGTGGCGTGGCGGTTGTGACA
The DNA here is from genome assembly GCA_900067695.1 of Picea abies. Taxonomy (NCBI): domain Eukaryota; kingdom Viridiplantae; phylum Streptophyta; class Pinopsida; order Pinales; family Pinaceae; genus Picea; species Picea abies. Next base: position 10,363 of record CBVK0101516206.1, read on the forward strand.
TCACAATCGTTGACATGTCATGAAAAGAAAGGTGACACGTGTCACCTGGTGTGATGCCCCATTTCCCCTAGTTTGTAAATGTAACTATAAATGGACAAAAGACTATGGAAAACTTTATATGTGTGAATATTGATTCGATGGACCTTTGTTTGAAAGGTAAGCAAATGTGAACCTAATTATTTAATAAGAAAATGGACAAGTGTTGCATGACTAATTGAAGGGGGGTTGTACTTAGAAATATCATGAATGCTATACGGAGATAGGGTGAAGGGGACTAGGAATGGTTGTGTTAACCTTCACCAAACCAGTGCTTACTGGATTTAATTGCTGAGGACCAGAAATCTCCTCTGACCCAGAAATGAATTACAGTCAGGATGGTGGGTGGGAATACCTACTCAAGAGTTGATGAATGATGGGGTGTGTAATAAATCATCAATAAGGCTTCCATATTTTACCATTGACTGAGAATTCGGGCCACACGTTGTTGATTAAGGTTGGTTGTCATTGATGTCAACCCTTGAAGAAAGCCTCGTAGCACAAAAGTTTGGGTAATGGACCCAATATTGTTTGATGTAAATATGACTCATTATTTTTTTTTCATGGTTTATAAGAAGTAAATATGGATGAACTCCAAATTGGTCCCCTTATGGTGAAATCCCTCATAGGAAGACACTTTGCAGAGTAAGAGAACCCATGCTTAATTGTGGAATAATGAGATGAAGGATAGTGAATTTTTTAGGGAAAATATCCTAGATGGATATTTCTTGTCATTCCATTTCTAGTGGTATGTGGAACATCACATAATTCCTCTCGGTTAGAGATTTATGGCCATGAGAAGTTGGAGACCCCAAGTTTGGGCAACGAACCCAGGTTTGTTTGATGGGTAATGGTATGAGTTATGATATATTTTAAGATAATACTATTATATATGGATAGTACATGTCATTCCATTTTATGATATATTTTAAGATAATACTATTATATATGGATAGTACATGTCATTCCATTTCTTTTGGTATGTGGACTGTCACATAAATCCTCACAGTTTGAGAGTTATGGCCTTGCGAAGTTGGAGGACCCTCATATGTCATCTAGAAGCCCCAAAAGGTCAAAGTAGTCAAAGTTGATTAAGAGATTTTAAAAGGTAAGTAATAAAGTGAATTAATGAGTGTATTATAATTCAAAGTGAATACAAAATAAATCATTTCAATAATAAATTTAATGGATAAATTAGAAGTGGGTTAACCCTAAAATAAGGAAAGTGGGGCCAAGTGACCTAGAAGATGTTTTTAAGGAAGCTATTGGAGAGTATAAATAAGAGGCTAGGCTCTCTCATTTAAAAAAAACTTGATAATATTGAATATATATAGGTTTATGAGGTAACCAAGTATATCTAAAATGAATTTCTAAGTGAAGGTGAAGAAAATAAGGCCGAAATGCAAGGAAGGATAAATTCTTTTGATGGTACTTTATAAGGTATGTTTTTTTTCAGGTCATCTCACCATTTTTTCCACAACTTTTTTTCTATAATGATTCAAACCTTGAAATTTCTATTCCATTGAGGAAACATATACAAGTATATCTGGTAAAATATTCATCTTGTGGGTCGTTGTATTTTTGGAGTTACACTCCATGGAAAATAGGGTTTGTGGCTAGTCCTGAAACTAGTCAAAAACACGTGCTTCGGGTAAAAACGTCATACATTCTTCATAACAGATCCAAATTTAGTCTGTACAAAATGTGTTTGTTAGAGTACAGTCTATAGTATGTTTTGTAACAATTTTATATCAATTCAAAAAATATTGTGTGCGGGGCATGCTCTACAAGTCCGCTCTCTAGAATAAGCTAGATTTCATAAAGGTATACCATTTTTTCTATAACTCCTTTTCTGAGAGGTTCCAAGTAGTGAAACCTAGAGGAGTTCCATAAAACACATAGAAGAACATTTCTTATCAGTTTCATATCTTTATTCATTAAAAGTACAAATTTATCATCATTTCAAGTTAGGGTTGTTGACTAATCCAAAAACTAGGCATGTGAGAAGTTTGATGAAGATGATAGTCTCTTGTTGTCAAAGTTAAGGAAGGTTTCTAGGCATGTGATGATATACACCAGGTCTATTATAGATTTACAAATCATATTTGAATGATGATGAGGGATTTTGGTTAAGGTACATGTATGGTACAGGTTGATTATAGGTTGTTTGGTATAGGTTTGTGCATGGTTGATGCACTTGCTTATGGTACATGTTGATTATAGGTTGAGGTACAGGTTGATGCATGGTTGATGCATGGTTTAGATTTATTGGTACAAGTTTACAACGGTATATCTCACAATGATAGTGTGATAGTGGTTCCATCATTCTACTTCTACTTCAGGGTGGCAGGACGAGGCAAGGACAGGTGGTTGTAGCCATCTTCCAGTTGTAGCCAGAAAACATGCGGGGTTGTAGCCTCCTTCTGGTTGTAGCCATATAATTGGGGAGTTGGAGCTTCCCTCAAGTTGTAGCCTGAGAAACTTGAGGGGGTTGGAGCCTCCTTCCAATTGCAGCTGGAAAACAAAGGAAGTTGGTGCTTCCAATGAATGTAATTCTTCAATACATATAAGAAAAAGAATTTTGTGGTTTTCTCCTGATTTGGGTTTCCACGTAAAACATTGGTGTACTGTGTGTGTGTGATTTTTTATTTCTTACTTCTCATTATTGGATAATAATTCTACATTGATATAACATTTGAAGAAAAATGATTATAATTACACTATTACCGATTCACCCCCCCTCTCAGTAATCCAACAATTGGTATCAAAGCAGGTTCCTTCAGAAATCAGTTTAACCATTGAAAGGTAGATCATGGAGAGTACCAAATCATATAAAAGTAGAATACCACAGTTTGATGGACAGAAGTATGTTTTTTGGAGCATAAGGATGAAGACATGTATATAGGCATAGGGATTTCAAGTTTGGAAATCAATTGTAGATGGATACACAACACCAATATTTCCACAAACAAATGGCAAAGCAGTGAAACTCGGTGAGAATAATTCCAAAGCCAAAAATGCACTTTTGAATGGTCTCAGTGATATGGTATTCACGAAAGTTTCACATTGTAAATATTCTAAAGAGATTTGGGACAAGCTTCAAAATATTTATGAAGGAGATTCAAAAGTCAAAGTAGCAAAGATTCAAACTTACAAAGGTCAGTTCGAACAACTAAAAATGAAGGAATATGAAGATATCGTAACCTACTTCTTACAAGTCGATGAAACAGTGAATGCAATCATAGGATTGGGAGAAGAAATCGAAGAATCGGTAATTATTCAAAAGGTACTAATATCTCTACCTATGATATTCAACCCTAAGATATCAGCACTAGAAGAAAGATTGGATCTAAACTCAATAAGCATGGACGAATTGCATGGAATCTTCATAGCATGTGAGATGAGAATTGAATAGGAAAATCCAGATGTAAAAGAAGAAGCATTCAAAACATCCAAAAGATCAAACCAAAATAAAAAGGAACAAGAAGAATATAGCAACAGTAGTGACGTCTCAGAAGATGATGAAGAAGTGGCCAACTTTGTCAAAAGACTGAACAAGGGAACCAACAGTAGGTATAGAGGTAGGATTCCTTTAATTTTTTTTAATTATGATGGTATTGGTCATTTTGCTAACAAATGTCCCCACAAGAAAAAGATAAATGATGAAGGTTACTCAAAAGGAAAAAACACATATAAAGGAAAAAGAACTACAAAGAAAGATTTCAAGAAAACCTTATGCATCAAAGAGGACATCTCATCATCAAATGAAGATGAAGTCAGTGACAGTGAGACATGAAGAGTTTTATTCATGCCAATAAAAGACTCTGACAAAAAAGACTCCAAAGAAGAATATGAAGAAGCCGAAGAAGAAGTCGAAGAAGAAACTGAAGAGGCATAAGTTGACTATAGAGAAGGATTAATGTGTGGCATAGAAGTTATCATAAGAGAAAAGAAGACAAACAAGAAACTACAAGCAGAATTAGACAAGAAAAAGGACACTCAAGAACTAGAACAAATGATCACAAAATTGAAGGTTCAAATAGAAGAAGATAAAAGAATTGAAGAAACACTCGAAGAAAAACTAGAAGAAAAGGACAAGATCATTGGAAACTTGGAAGAAAAGATTGTTAAACTAAGAAAGGATATTCAAAAGAAAAATGTGCAGAATAGATTAAAAGTTCTAGATGACATTATCAGTAGTCAAAAATCTCATCTTGACAAGTCTGGACTTGGATACAATCAGACAGAAAATGGATCAAGCTCCAAAACAACAGAGCAAGAAACAAATCCAAAAAGCTATGCAGAAACAATCAAAGTGAATAGGAAGATATACAAGGAAGATTACAGGGACACTCCTCCACCGAGAAGATTCAGATATCAGAATCAACAAAAGAAATATGGGCCTCAAGAAGAAGAAGGATTCATAAGAGCACCTCCTTTCAGAATATCTTCAACTCCTAGGTATCAAAATATATTTTTTGGTTTATGTTATGCATGTAATAATTTTGGACATAAAGTTGTAAATTGCAGAGATAACAACAGGAAAAACAACAACTTTGAGAGTCATACACAAAGTGGTTATTCAAGAAGACCTAGTGAAACACAAAGAATGATTTACAACAGGTTTGAATCCTTGAGCACTGAAGTGGAATGTTACAAATGTAACAATTTTGGACATGCGGCCAAAGATTGCGGAATGAAAGTCCTTCCTAAATTACCTCAACAAAATAACAATAGTCACAGATAGGAACCTCAGAAAATGACATGGATAAGAAAGCAAGATCAATATAGCAATGAAGAATGCACAATTTCTCTAACAACTAAGAAGAAGAAACATGGTTTTTATGTTAACAGTGGGTGTTCAAAACACATGACAAGTGATAAAGAAAAATTTCTTACATTACAAAAGGAAAGAAATGGATCAGTCTCCTTCGGAAATTATAATTCATCCAAAATCATTGGAGAAGGCACAATATGAATTGGGAACAATAATGAAAAGGAAAAAAATGTTCTACTAGTAGAAGATATGAAACATAATCTTTTAAGTGTGATTCAAATGTGTGACCAAGGTCATAAAGTTACTTTCGATTCACAAAAGTGCGAGATAAGAAAAGAAGGTTCAGGGAAATTGGTTGGTACAGCTGAAATAACTTCAAACAACATATATGTGTTAAGTGAAATTGGAAATGAAAAGTGTTGTCTAAGAAAGGAAGATGAAAGTTGGCTATGGCACAAAATAATGGGTCACATGCATTTTGATAACCTTGTCAAAGTCAACAAAAGAGAAGAAATCAGAGAAATTCCCTAGATCATGAAACCAACCAACACTTTATGAAAGCATTGTCAACAAGGAAAGAAAACAAAGACCAAGTTCAAATCAAAAGAATATTCAACAATAAGACCACTGGAAATTGTGCATACTGATCTAGTTGGACCAACTACAACAAAGGGATTAAAAGGTGAGAGATACTTTATGTTATTAGTTGATGATTATACAAGAATGAATGCACTTTGTTTTCTCAAGAACAAGTCGGAATATTTTGAAAACTTTAATATCTACAAGGAAATGGTTGAAAATGAGATGGAATAAAAAGGCAATTCTCCATTACTAGGACACCTCAGCAGAATGGAGTTGTTGAAAGAAAGAACAGGACAGTATAGGAAATGGATCGAACAATGATAATGGATTCCAAATTGATAGATATATTTTGGACACAGGTAGTGCATACAACATTTCACATTCAAAACATAGTAATGCTCAGAAACAACACTGATAAAAATCCCTACGAGCTATGGAAAGGAAGACCAACAAATGTGAAGCACTACAGAGTTTTTAGAAGAAAATGCTACATCAAAAGATCCCTATGAGCTATGGAAAGGAAGACCAACAAATGTGAAGCACTACAGAGTTTTTAGAAGCAAATGCTACATCAAAAGAGAAGATGGAAAAATGGGAAAGTTTGACTCTCGTGTGGAAAAAGGAATACTTGTTGGTTACTCAAGTACAAGGAAAGCATACAAGTGTTACAATTTAAAATTAAACAAATTTGTGGAAAGCATCAGCATAACAATTGATGAAACAGGTAGACCAGAATCAAAGGAAGAAGAAAACAAATTAATGGAACAACTTTTTGAAGAAGAAGAAAAAGATGAAGTAGAAGAGGAAGATGAAGAGAATCCGACAAAAACAGAAGAGCAAGTTCAACAAGTATTTCCAAAGACACCTAGCAAATGAGTACAGAAGAATCATCCTTCAGATCAAATTATCAAGAACAAAGATGCAAGTGTTGAGACTAGAACAAAAATCCGTTCACCAGAACAAATACACCTAGTACTCTTATCTACAATTGAACCAAATGGTTTTGAAGATGAAGAAGCCAACAAGGATGAATATTGGAATAAGGCCATGGATGAAGAATTGGA
>CBVK0101516210.1:3260-22450 GCA_900067695.1 Picea abies
ATGTAGTCTCTCGACACTCCATATCTGCAACATGAGGGCCTCGAGACATGATCTCCTTAGTTATCCACAAATTGGAGATAACAGTACACACATAAGTTCATTGAACATCTATCTCTCAAGTGATATTTTAGCGAATATGAGGAAGCGAAGGAGTGTGGAAGTCTCAGAGTTGTAGATAAAAAATGGTTTCTTAAAACCCTATTTGACAGACCCTCATGGGTCAGATATAGGGTGTCCCGTGAGGACCCCCCATGGGTTGCTTGAGGCTTATCACGCGAGGCCCCATGAGATGACTAGTCTCTGTTCAACGAGTCTAAGGTAAAATTCAATGAAGATTTTATCTTGAGTTTGTTGAAGATGATATGCACTAGGTTTTCTTCATGAGTAAAGGTATGTTTTAATGTATTTTTTAGGCTTGTATCATGGATAGTTTGGCACATGCTTGAGGCATGTCTTGGAGGCCTTTTGGTACATGGATGCATATTTTTGAGGCACGTGTCTTTGTGAAGTTGATACATGGTTGAGATATATCCTTGGTACATGGTTTATATATTTTATGGTTCATTGTTAGAGGCACATCTTTGTAATGTTGGCACATGTTTGAGGCACATACTTGGTATATCATTTTGGATGTTATGGAATATGTTTGAGTCACATCTTTTGATACATGGTTTATGGATGATATGGCATATGCTTTGGATACTTGATGTTGGGCATATATTTTGATGGTTTATTTGATCTATGTGAGTGGATCCAGTTGATGATGATGATGTAGCAGTATCACTGATAGTGACAGTGACAATGACAGAGACAGTGACAGGTTGACACTACGTTTATATTTAAGGGTGGAAGGAAGGGGCAAGGAAAGGGTGTTGTAGCTTCCTTCCGGTTGGATTCGGAGAACATACGGAGTTGGAGCTTCCTTTAGGTTGGCACCTGTAAATTAGGGGGTTGTAGCCTCCTTCTGGTTGGAGCCGGAGAACACATGGAATTGGAGATTCCTTCAGGTTGCAGCCTGTAAATCAAGGGGTTATAGCCTCCTTCTAGTTGGAGTTGGAGAATTCAGGTTGTTGTAGCTTCCTTTAGGTTGGAGCCTCCTTCTAGTTGGTGCTGGAGAATGTTGTAGCTTCCTTTAGGTTGGAGCCTCCTTCTAGTTGGTGCTGGAGAATTTGGAAGTTGGTGCTTCCTATGAATGTAATCTTTTGATATATATAAGAAAGAATTTCATGGTTTTCTCCTTTTTGAGTTTCCACGTAAAATTATTGTGTACCGTGCATCTATGGTTATGTGTTGTCTAATGGTATTGCTCATAATATCTTGAATGAAATCATAAGTGATAAAGTGTTGATGAATTGATGCCTACATATTCTGGTTAAAAGTGGTAAAAATTACATAATACTGATTCACCCCCCCTCTTAGTATTCCAACAAGTTTTGTCATGATGTGCATATCATTCATATTACAATGGTATCAAAGTTATGCTACATTGATTTGGTTTAGTAATATGGCCCAACATGGGCACTACATATGTTATATGCACACATCTACATAATTCAAAAAACTTCTATTTTTCAAGATCTTTTTTTTCGAAAGAAAATCTTATGGGGAAATCCAAGGGATGCTTCCTCACAATTGTTCATGACATCCTTAATAAATCCGTTTGTGTAGACTAGTGCACCTCACTTAGGGGGATTCCAATCAGGCACTCGCTAGCATAGAACTAGCCAAATTCCCGACAACATTGGCAACAACTAGTTGAGATAACCCTTGGGTTGAAAACATATGTTTGGAACATCTCGTTCCACCTTCAAGAACTCAAGCGAGAGTGAGATTGTTGTTGTTATAACAATTTTTGCCACACCCTATGCATCATGCTTTGGTGGCCTACCTTTTCCCTCTACAGACTCAATTTCCCCATTTTTCTCTGTCAAAAGTAAAAAATTCAAAATTTTGTACATATACGCAGGCTACAGTTATCCAACTTGTGCATATGCAAGTTGCTCCAACATTGCTCATGTACATCAGGTTTTGTGCTCAAAATTAAAAATATTTCAGATTTTCCATGCCAAGTCATGAGATCCATGATCCTTGGCCTTTCATATGCTGGAAATGCTCTAATTCGACCCTTAAATTCACTTTGAAGGCTATAAATTGAGCCATATACAAGCCTTGTGAGAAGAAAAAAAAGTTGAGAGCATGTACACTCTGGAGAGGTTATTAGTTCAGTTTTGCATTTTCATTCTTTTATATTATAAATACAAAAAAAATGGTTTTTACATTTTCATTTTCCTATATTGAAAATACAAAAAAAAAATCATTTCAATTGAGGCATTTGCACTTTTGTATAAATTGAATTAGTCTTGGCATTTTAGGAAAGATTGCATTGTCGTTGAAATTGAAAGAGATTTCATCTTGTGCGCAACATTTAGAAGCATACCATTTCTTTTGAAAAACAAGACTAGTACTTAACAATGTTTTTACATGTGCGTGTTTCATATGCTAAGTCATAACACCATTAGTTTCATGACCATACCTCTTGAGTAAATAGAAGCCACTAAAATCAACGCTCAATAATTAAAATTGATTAGAAAGATTTTATCTTTTAGGGTACACAAACAAGTTCAGGATTTAGGGCCTTGGAATAGGATTCTGTGAGTAAACTTCTCCAAGGCTACAAAACTAAACATAGGTGTCCATCCGGTGAGTGGATAAATCCATTGTATAATTGGTGTTCTCAAGAGACTCCACTAAAGTTGGAGTTAAGAAAGAGGTTGCATGAAGTTGGTTGCAAAGATAACCCTCTAATACCTTCCTAACGTCAAATATATTTCTGGGGTTCTATTTGTATCGAGGGGTTCTTGGGGTACCTTGGTGCTTCTTGAGCTTCGAGCTTAGCTACCATTCCCATATAGTGGACCTAACCTATGACTATTCGCTCGAGCATTGGTTATATCATGGTGACCTTAGTTGCCTATCGTAGGTATCCACAAAGGTTACTTATATGGGTTATTCTGCAGGTACCCTGAGTCATATAGGGATCGAACAACACATAGACTTTATGGAGGATTTTCTCTTCAGAGGGTTCTAATTGATTGCATTGTGAAGCCCACGAGGATCCTTATAACTGATTTTGTTACCTCTGCTCTATTGTTCGGGAGTCTCAATCCCCTCCAGAGAGATACATACCTTCTTTAGTTCGAGGGACCCCTTTTCAACCACCCTCTCTTACTTGTCTGCATTGGCCTCTAGTTTTATTTAGGAGTGTGCTCTTTGTATATTAGTTGGCCTTAGGATTTTGATTTACATCACGAGTTTTGAGTCATCATGGAGCAAGACCATCCTCCCCACCAGTCTCGTTGGTTCTTGAATCAATTACCACAATTTGGTGAAACTAAAACCGCTTCCTAAAAGGTGTAGAATTAATAAATGTGGTACATACACCTCCACCGCTAAGGCTCACGATCATCCCATCCTGATTATTGATTCATATTTGAGTATTGATTTGACTCCAACCTTTGCTATGGTTAGTGGAGTCCCCGAGACTCCCTCATCATCGATTACTTGGATTTTAGGGACTCCCTCAGTTATAGCTACCCAGTCCATGAGCTCAGCTCAGTCTGTGGGGACAAATCCTTATATGTTTTTGAGTAGTATGAATTCATCATCATCGATATCCATTCCCCTTGGTACCTTTTTAATGGGGATGCCTAGTTATAGTGTTCATTCGATGCCTCTTGCCTCTAATCCTTTTTCTTTTGGTATGTCAAATATGGCTTCACACATGCCATCCTCCATTCCAACATCTAACATCAATACTAGTTTTGGGTTAGGGGGCATGTCGCCTCCTTATAATCCTTTCTTGTTTGGTGGGGGTCATATCCATTACTCATTTCCTACAATAAGGGGCTGGAATCCTCCTTCCTCCGGACCCAATCCTAGTTATAATTTTCAAGGATGGAGTGGGAAAATGGGCGTTGTCCCTACTTCATATATACCACTCGTCTATCCATCGTCCACAATGCTCGTTCCCACGAATGCTTATATTATGGAAAATCCTCCTCTAATCTATAGTATTACATCAAGGGGGAATCAATTTTTTAATATGGGAAACCCCTCTCACGGATTTCCTTCGTCAAAGGGAAATATATATCCTCACATGGGTAATCTATATCATATTTCTTTTTCCTCACAAGTGGTCCCATCAATGATGATGCCTTTACAACCTTTCATGAATCAGTTAGGAGCGGGATATTATCCTACCGGGAAAGGCCACGGTGTCTACCAAAACCCTCCTCAGCCTGTAATCTCTCAAAGTCAGTATTTCCTAGGAGCATGGTCTCAGACACTGCAAATAAGGCTCCATTTTTTTGCCACGTTGAATTAGGCATGGCCCCCAGTTCCTACCAAGATTCCCTCAGACATTCTGAAATTCAAGAGTAAGAGTGGTGAGGATCTAGGCGATCTTGTTACTACTTTTCACTTATGGTGCTCATCGAACTCTCTTAATGTTGACTCGGTTCGTTTGAGACTGTTTCAACGTACCCTTACGGGGGTTGTTGTGAAATGGTACGTCGAGTTACCGGGGGGAACATACTGAAATTTCCATGAGTTAGCCTCATCTTTTCTTAACCACTTTCAATTGTCAGTTCATTATGACGCTGGTACTGAACTTTTATCGACTTTCTGTCGGGACAAAGTGGCCCACATCTAGGATCACATTCAAGAGTGGTGTAGAAGAAAGCGGTTGATTAAAGTTAACATTCCTCCATAGTTTCTATTGGAGTGGTTCCTTAAGTCCCTGTTACTGTATATTTCAAAGGATGTTTCTATATCCGGGGTAACGACTAAGAAGAGGCCATAATTAAATCCCAACAATTAGATCTTATATAAACTCAATATGGGATACTCTATGAAATTATTCTTGATGCACCACGGTCGAGTAATGATCCAAGACAAAACCCTAGGCCCCATGTTGATGACATCATAGGCTTAGCAAATGCCAAGTTTGTAGACCAAGTGACAAATCAGATGAAAAATTTATCTCTCAACTAGTGTGCAGCGAGACAAGCTACGACTTCGTCCTCTCCTACCCAGCCATTGGAAGTACATTCCTTGCAGTCGACGAACCCAAAGGGTAACCAACATCCCAGAGGGAATAAAAGGAAAGGTAGAAATAATAACCGCAAGGGTGGGAATAATAACAACATTAAAAAGAACAATATTGGCGAGGGCAAGAAGGAAAAGTGGAAGGTGAAGTTTCCATGTAAGTTGTGTAAAGAGGATCACCTTACCCATTTATGCCCTAAGATAGAGGAGGCCTCGAGGCTTATAGCACGACAACTTGCTATGTTAACTAATCCATTTCCGCATAATCAAAATATGGCCTCAGGAACCTTGAACACCGGAAATGCGTCAGGTGGAGGTCAAAATCCCTAGGCACATGATGGTGGCCATCAATGCCTGAATATGGTTTGATCTGAGATTAGTGTCACCACTAGGACTCATGATTATGGTCCTTCGCAACCTACTTTGGGTACAGAGTCTCCCCCTCCGGAAACACCTTTGCAGATCAATAAGCCTGACCCTATGCCTCACGTTCTGAAAGGAGTTCTTAAGTGCTTTGCTCATAATCCTAATGCCAAAGCCACCCAGAATTACTTGATTATCAAAGATTTGGGCCAAACATTGTGTGTGATGTCAACCTTGGAGGTACTCCAGACATGCCCAACATAGAGGAATGCCTTGTTATCTGGGTTGGGGGATCTTGACTCAAGTGGATCGAAAGTTATCAAGTTCAATGTCACAAATGTCCAACCTCTCTTACCTTACCATGTGGCTTTTCAAATCCATGTGGAATGTATGAATATAACTATTAAGCGTATTGTCGTTGATGAAGGTGCTTTGACGTCTGTGATGTCTCTATCTTGTTGTAAATCCATTGGCTCTCCCCATCTTTCTCAGTCTATGACTATGTTAACTGCGTTTGATGGACATTCACTCAAACCCCGCTATATCCTCCCTACTTTTCAGGTCCAGTTAGGTGGTAAAAATCTAGAAATCGAGGTTGAGGTGGTTGATGCACCCCTGGACTACAATGTTTTACTGGGGCACAATTGGATTTACGCTATGACAGTTGTCACGTCATCGGTGTTTCATGTTTTATGCTTTCCTCGTGAAGGGAAGATCATGACGATCGATCAATTATCTTTCACGTGCTCAAGTTCCTATGCATTGGTTGGACCCTCGGTCCCCATTGTCAAGAATTATTATAAGGCAGCTGAGAACATTGGTGTCGGAATGTATCCTTCCTTGATGGGAACCTTTCATTTCTTGACGCTAATCTCGTATATTAATGTCGTTTCTGATGAATCCTCATCGTCATTGATGTTTGTCTCATTTTGTACTTCATATTTCGATGACTGATGGACTCTACCTTCTCCAACTGCGTCATATGAAGTTCATTAACAGATCGAAATGGCAATGCCATTGTATGTAGTCGAGATTGCATATCAGGCTATCCAAGAAGCCACTACAGACCCAAATCCTCCCTCTTTGGGAACGAAAGAGGTGGATCCTGTTCTAGAGCCCATAGGGGTCGTAAAATAATCTATTTCACATGATTGCCTCGACGTTACTTTTCCTTCAGACGAAGCGATATTAGAGGCCATGACTGGTCCTAAAAGGCCTTGGGAGGACCTTCACCACAAATCTTATTTTCTCCTAGAACTTGAAAGGATCAAATGAGATGAGTTCAGGTCCGCCATGAGCGAGATTTTTGGTCACACTGTGGTTCCATTGGATAAGCATGGCATATGTTGAAGGGAACATGGGGAATATCTCTCCTACCATTGCGATCAACATCTCTTGAACCCCTGGAAAGGTTGAGAACGTTTATATCAATGCAGATTGTTCACCCGAAGAAATTTCGATTTTCACCAATCTATTTAAGGAATTCTGAGACGTGTTTGCTTGGTCATATGAAGAAATGTCATGGATAGACCCTAGTATTGTCGAACACGAAATCAAGAGTTATCTAAATTCTAAGCCAGTTCGACAACGACTTAGAGTTGCGAGTCACAGGAAGGCCCCCGCCATTAAGGCAAAGGTGGAGAAGCTACTTAATGTTGGCTTCATCTACCCAGTTCCCTTGACTAAATGGGTATCCAATCTCATTCCTGTGGATAAGAAGGAGGGAACCATCCATGTGCATATGGATTTCAAGGATCTGAATAAAGCCTATCCTAAAGATAATTTCCCTACGCCATTTATTGACCAGATTATTGATGAGTGTGCAGGGAGTGAAGTCTTTTATTTTATGGATTGATTTTAAGGCTACAACCAGATCCAAATTAAACCTGAGGATCAACATAAGACGATGTTCATTTGTCCTTGGGGTACGTTTGCATACCATAAAATGCCTTTTGTCCTTAAAAATGCCAAAGTAACTTTTCAACGGGCTATGAGATTTGCTTTCCATGACCTCAAACATATAGTCAAGGCTTATATAGATGACCTTGTTGCTCACTCTCACGAGAGGGTTGATCATTTGTCCCATCTTCGACTAGTGTTTGAAAGATGTTGCCATTATTGTATTCATTTAAACCCTCTTAAATGCATCTTCTACGTCAGGTCAAGCTGCCTTTTGGGATTTATAGTTTTCAAGCAAGGGATCATGGTGGACCCAATGAAGGTGGAGGCATTACTTTGGTTGCCTCCCCCACACAATATGTGTCAGCTTCAGGTTTTACAGGGGAAAGCTAACACCCTGCGTTGCTTTATAGCCAACTATGCCAATATCACTAATGCTTTTATGCGTCTCTTGAAAAAGTATACTTTGTTTATATGGGATGAGCGAGTCCATGAGTCCTTTGATGCCCTTGAGAAATCCCTATTGTCGGTACCTTTGTTGAGCCCTCCAGACTATAGTAGATATTTCTTGATTTACATAGCCACGTCTGACGGGACAATTGGTATGGTTTTCGTTCAGGAGGATGACGAGCTCCATGAGCACATTATCTATTATCTTAGTCAAAATCTAATCGGTCTTGAACTTAAGTATTCACACATGGAAAAGATGGCCTCAACAGTCATGCATGTGGTTCAAGGATTGTGCCATTATATCTTACTTCGCAAGACTATCGTGGTCACCGACATCAATCCATTTCAATATGGCCTGACAAGGCATATCACAGGGGGGAATACAATAAATGGATTGTGATATTCCATGAGCTTGATCTCAATTTTGTCTTCGCTAAATCTAAGAAATTGCCAGTCTTTACAGAATTAATGTCGGACTTCCCTAGGCAGGATGAGGATATCATTTTTGATGACTCATTTGCTAATGAACACATTTTCCTTATCTCGTCTTTGGACCCCTGGTATGGAGACATTCTGATATATCTTCAAACTTTGAAGCTTCCCCAACATCTTTCGAGGGATGACCGACAACGTGTACACCATCAAGCCAAAAATTACCTCATTATCGGTGACACTTTGTATCGCCGAGGGGTGGATTCTATTATGCGTCATTGTTTGACTCACAAAGAAGTTGAATTCATACTCAATGACTATTGTAGTGGGACGTGTGATGGTCATTTATCTGGGTTTGCGACAATGCAAAAAATATTGCGAGGTGGTCATTTTGCATTTATCAAATAAAAAAACACAAAATATGAAATATACAAAAAATAAATTTCCTACCAATCTCCCAAAAGGCAGATCCTGGTGGTAATGGCATGTCATGACTTCCTGGGTAGTCGATCCCCTCATAGGGATAGTCATCGATGGCAATGATCTGTTGTCGCCACCAGTGAAAAAAAAATCATCATTATAGGGGGTTGGCACCCTACCACCTCCCAACTGCCTCATCACTTCGATCCAGTGCGTCATGGCTGGATCACGTAGACTGTGTGGAGGAACTTCTACTTTGGGACAAGGGATGGAACCCTCTAAAAGAAAAAGCTACATAAGATAGATGCAAACCCAAAGTTTCTCATCCTTCCAAGTTTATAGTCGGTAAGTTGGCTCTTCGTGTTGGCCAATAGCGAAGTGCTCCAATCATAAATTGTGGTTCTCAAGCACTCCACAACATAAAACGTAAGTGGCCTTGATGCCTGATGTAACGAGGCTGGTCAAGATATCTACGTGAGCACTAGAACAATAATATTCAAAATCGAGATCTTGATAACCCTAGTAAAGAGTTGGCTCCCTACTTTCTATGTATATGCGACGCAATAGGTGGAGATGTACTCCTCTATGGTCATCCCACCCCCAACCCCTCGGGCCTTGAGGTTTACCATCTCACCTCGATGAGACAAGCTTGTGATGAAATAGATGTTATCCACCTCAATTCTCAACTATTTCCCATCAAGATTGAAGGCCTCGACCTCTGGATCCCAGTAATTTATCAAAGTTTGAAGCAATTTTTCTTGTGCCCTCATTCCTTTGATAGACCAAAATTTATAAATCCCATGTCTTTGTAATGCTTCTTGGGCCCTCATATCCCCTTCCACTACCACATCGACATCCTCATGTTCCCTCTCTCTCTCCATTCAAACACCATCCTACAAAGGAAATTCAAAATTTTGAGTCATTTTTTATAAAAAAAAATTATGCACGGACTTGTACGCGAGCAACAGTTTAAGAAGTCGTGTATAGGGATCGATATATGTGGGTAGGTTTCGCTTTCCCATGTACATCGGGTCATGTACGCGACCCAATAAATTGTAGCCCGTGTACACCAACCTTCCCATCTTGCGGCTTCAAAATCTTAAAAACATGCATGAAATAAAAGTTTTAAACCATTCAAATGAAAGAGCATGGAATGAGTACTTACTTGGTCTAGACAGTTTCCAATTTCATTGACCACAGCTCCCGGAATCATCATTGGAAGATCATGGGTGAAATAAACTCAAAAGCACTATAGAGGTAAAAAACTCAAAATGACATAGTAAAACTCATTGTTTTTACTATTTATAGAATTTTTTTACTATTTATAGTTTTCGCCCTGTATTTCCTATTTTTGAAAACATATGGACTAATTATCTAGTGTAAGACTTGGTTTGAAGTATTTTTTTTAGGTTATGATGGATTTTCAGCGTTCCTTATCCCATTTATGCCTCTGGTAGGTATATATTGTCACTGGCATATAGGATAGGTTTTCACCTTGCTTTTAATTTTTGCATCATCTTATGATCATGATTCATATGCCCTAGGTACGAACCCATTTTTTAGTGACACAGAACCTGCTCGTTGTTACTAGAAGTGTCGTTATTAAGAGGTAAAGACTTACCAAACATGGGTTCCCTAGTTAGAACCGGTTTTTCCATTTGGTGCCCATGCAGAAGTTATCCCATAAGTCCAGGAGTCCTTTATAGTCCTGCCATGACATTGTGTTCAAGCCTCATGTATTCTACTTAGTCTTTTTCTGGCTACTACCTATGGGACTCCCACCATTACATCCTAGAGTCTCAATTAAGCTATTTTCAGACTCCTTAAAAATGAAAAGATTGTCGAGTGAGTTTGTTTTCTTTTACACTCATTAAATGGATTTGAAAGGATGTTTATTCGGTACAAGTTTACCCCTTTTTTGAACCGAATGGACTAATTACGAAAAAGGAATACTCTAGTCAACATTGACTAGAAGAGTTCTCCTTGGTATTGTTTTACGCTTTTTCGGGCTCGGGAGACTAAATTTACGAAAAAGAATGCTATTGGAAACCTAGTTCCTAATGTCGAGTTGTAATTGCATTTCATTATCCTGCTTGCATTGTTGAGCTTAATGGTGGCTTCCGCTTTCTCGTTGTAAGCCCATTGCCCCAACATTTCTCATCATTCACCAAGTAGTGCCTTCCATATATCCTTTACAGCTTGACACCCCTTACCCTTAGAGGAAACATTCCCCCAAGTGTCCATATCCCGCATGTGTTCCCTTGCATCGAGCATAGGTATGTTCCACTGCATGGAATTAGTTTGTTTGTTCGCAACACTCATTTCCTTTCTTGTATCATAACATTTTTTTACCTCTTTTCCAGGCTTTAATAATATGAAAAAGTAAAAAAAAAAATCGAAAAACAAAAAAAAAAAGGTGGGAAAAGAGTATTATCTTCTATCAGCAACAATCGTGTCACCCTTGAACAAAGCACAAATTTTTGATTCCATTCATCAAAGGTTTGGGTTTAGTATGGCCTTAGGAAGTTGAACTCGTTACTGAGAGCTTACTCCCCTGACTAATTTTTCTTCCAGTCCCTATGGAGAGTTTGTTGATGCCTCCTGCATCAAATTTTTTTGTCAATGTTCAATCTTGAGCCTATGCTACGTGAGTTATCCATCTGTCTCATTCTCTTGTTCAAAGGAAGCCTAAACTTGTGTCGACCATTCCTCAAATTTCTTGGCTTTGCATGCCAACCATCCCCTCACAAGTGAATCTCATAATCACATGAAGTTGTTGTCCTACCTTGCACCCTAGCCCAACTTTCATCATTGGTAGGTGACCTTGAACCCATTAGATGACATCTCTTCGTTGGTCACTGATTGGGTGGTTTCCCTTGTGTTTGACAACAAGAAATATATTCACACATTGGGATTCATGTAATGTATTGCATTCCATTAGACCTTGTTGGTAGTTTCCTCCCCTCTGTTGGCAGTTTTCATTATTGGTTGTTATTTAGAGGGTCTCTTTTGTGTACTAATTTCATCTGGTGCACATGAGAGACACACATGGTCATTGGTTCGTGCATATCATGTTCGTCTGAGTTCTTCCTAATCATCGAGTGTTGCCTTGTACCTCATGTTGGATGATGGGGGATACCTTAATCCCCTCCTTTCAGTGAATCTCATTCCATCGACTTCAACTCATCTATTATGGAATCGATATCTAGAGTCATCAGAGTACTTAGAGGATTGTAGTCATCAGTGATAGGTTCTCTCGTCATTGGTAGTTGGGAATACATTAATGTCTCATTCCTTCAAGTGTTCGGTCTCAACACCTTTATCCATACTTGTTGAATGTACTTAGTGCCTTGATGCCTACTTTCATCATCGGTGGGTTGTCTCACTTTTGTTAATGATATACCTCAATGACAAGTAATCAAACGAAGTATCATTGTGTTTGACTTCAACTATTTTATTCAGATGAGGCAGACTTGCACCATCGACGGTTAGTGGAGAAGACCTCATACTCACAGTAGCAACACCTCATACCTATTGTTGTCTTTCATCGCACCAGTCCTATACGACTTCAATTATCATGGAATATTAGATTGTACTTTTTTGCATACATATATCTTCAATCAATTTTGAGACTAGACTCCACTGTTTTTTGTTCATGCCTATGACCACCTATGGCATATGTCTACTTTGTATTGCCTATTCATGGCCATGAACAATTATCTTCTATATATGCACATGGATCTGCATTGTACTTCAAATTGGTTGTCATGTGTATAAAGTCAATATGGATTGTAATATTCTGATGGGTGACTAGTTCCTCCAGGTGGGTCCTCAATACTCCACATATGGGAATTCTAATGTATTTCAACCATCATGATTTCTCCTTTGACCTCGCACATTAGGGGGCATCTGTTATAGCAATTTTTTCCACACCCTATGCATCAAGTTTTGGTGGCTTACCCTTTCCCTCTGTAGACTCAGTTTCCCCATTTTGCTCAGTCAAAAGTAAAAGATTCAAAATTGTGTACATATATGCAGGCTACAGTTATACAACTTGTGTATACGTAGGTTTTTCCATTACAACATGCATACATCGGGTTTTGTGCTCAAAATTAAAAATATTTGAGAATTTCCATGCCATGTCATGGGATCCATGATCCTTGGCCTTTCATATGCTGGAAACGCTCTGATTCCACCCTTCAATTCCCTTTGAAGGCTATAAATTGAGCCATATACAAGCCTTGTGAGAAGAAAAAAAAGTTGAGAGCAAGTACACTATGGAGAAATTTTTCCTTATATTACATACTTGAGTGTGCATCCCTTAGTCCTTTAAGTCTGAACTCCCCTTATTTTCAGCCCCCGAGCTCTCCCTATCATGTGAAGTATGAACCCAATTTCTCCTAGAACTTGTGAGCTTGCCTTGTGGAGGATTGAAGTGGTGAATGCCTGGGTTGAGGGACTTAGTTTATCAATTTCAACGAGTTGCTAATACAGGAGGTTGTCACATATGTACTCCTGCTAATTATATTATTAGAAATACTCTTTTCTCATCCAACTATATGTTGCAAATGTTTATATTATGTTCCATTGGTAAATTTGTTATACATGTTAATGGATTATGCTAGTTTATATCCTAACATTTCATACATTTTCCATATGCCTATGTATCTTGGATGTCGAGGACAAGTTGTAGGTATTAAGCATTGGATTATTAGCTCAACGGTGGTCTCCTACGAATGTCTGTAAGAGGTAGGCTTCTAGCCTTTCTTTTGTTGGCATTTTTATTTATCTAGCATACTTGAGATTTGAGTTGATTTCTTGGTGTCGTTTTGTCTATTGTGGTCCTACCTCAAACCATAGAGATTTATTCCTCATAACAACAAGTACCTTGCTAACACCAATCGTTACAAGTGAGGTTTGAACCTACAGGGAAAGAATAATAATTTATCCTATTAGATACCCTAGTTAAACTTAATTGACAAACTATTTTAAAATCTCTTATGATTTTCTTTTTAAAATCTGTTATGATTTTCTTGACATTTCCCCCTCCAAAAAAAGAAAAAGACGACACATTTATATTTAAAATACTCATAGTGATTTTTGAATCACCTTCAAAAATGGTTTTCTCCAGCTCCCTTCATCAAAATTTCAAACTCAACTTGATAGATACCTACATTGAAGCTCTTGTTACTCCAACAATCAAAGCCTCAAACTTACCTTGATTGATAACTCTTCATCCAAATTAAGTTGAACTCCTTCCGTATTGAAACTTCATCGCAATACAGTTTAGTATTTAGGATTGGACATGACCATGAATTTAAACCAAATTGAAACCTCAACAGTTGTAGAACTCTAAAGGTATTTTAACTTACAAATAATTTCCCTCCACCATAAAACTGCTAATTACGTCGAATGTGTTCTTTAAGGGGAGGTTCTTCTAGATTCTTTCGTCATTTATCTATGGCTTATTTACACATGCCATGTGATTCTATCCACAAGAACTAAAAAAAATGCCACGTGCGACGTGCATCGCGCATCGTATCATCTAGTGTCAAATGCAGGTGGAGGAGATAGGTGGTGGAGGCATGTGGGTCCTTGTGATCGAGGTGGTGGAGAAGGTAGTAGAACCCTTGTAGGAGGGGAGGAGATGAGGATTTAGTGTTGTCTCGCATCACTCTTGTAGAACCCTTGTAGTATATTAAAGGGGAACCCTTGGTCTGCCCAAATACATTCAGTGAACATTCAGATTGGAATTGGAGTCCTTCATGTATTATTTGGTCTCATCGACAGTGTAGTGCTGGAAAACCAACCCTGTTGACTGAGTAGGGTCTGTCTGGCCCTACGTTGTTATGGTATCGTTCTCGCCAAAGATTGAGTTGAGCTGTCGGGGGCGCACGAGAATGGAATAGTTGTGGAACAGGGTCATCACGTTTCCAAATATGAAGTCGTGGGTGTCCTTTATTCTGCAATTTTGTAGAATTGGCAGAGTGTGTGTGTAGAGTGTGTCCTGGTGGCTCTCAAAAACGTAGTTGTAGAATGCAAAAAAATTGATATCTACTCTCAGGGCTACGACTTGATGAGTCTCGAGCCCTGGGAATGTGTTTCGGAATGTTATGCCACATGCCATGAAGACGTCCCCATTCACTCGTGCACAAAAAGGCATGAAGCCCTCTCTAGTTCTAGAGTGTTCCAAGAATTACACAAAATGTGTTAAGGTGGGAAAAACAAAATACATGACTTACCAATAGTGGCAACCTCGTAAATTGTTACCGGGTCGGGCAGAGATGACACATATGCAGAATCGGTGATCACCGTTGTATCCATGTCGACGCCCACAAACATGAGATTTGTTTTACTGTGGGGATTCAAAGTCTTTCCTCGTAAACCCCGGCCTCAATCTTGATCACAAATCTGTTTTCAGAGTAATCCAGTGCACTATTCACTGCATGTTGAATGCTCGATATAGAGGATTTATGATCCAACTTTGACATGGTAATGTCAGGAACTAGATGGTAATAATGTGCGGTACTAAAGGGATTGGCCAATCTCTCCATTGTGGAAGGCCTCCATAGGACCATATCCTTCCCGTAAGTATACAGAGCATCGACCATGTTGAGAGCATTGTTGTAGTACTAAAGGGATTGGTAAATATCTCCATTGTGGGAGGACTCCATAGGACCATATCCTTCTCGTAAGTATTTAGAGCATCGACCATGCTGAGAGCATTGCTGGTGAGGTTTGAACATTTGGAATCATAATGAACTAGAGGCATGTAGAATAACGAAGAAAGTAGGTGCGTGATCTGACATGTGGTGATGGGATGGATTCACGATAGCCAACTGCCTAGAATCTGCACACTATAACTTTTCGTATCTGGCCTAGCCAAAATTTGGGCTTCTTTATTGTAAATTATGTACTATGGTGATATAATTAATGTTTGTTAAAATAAATGGTGTCAAATAATTTATGAATGAATGCACACTTTTGCTTTGTAATGTACAAGATATCTTTAAAACATAATTTGTAAGGCCGGTTTGGGTGAACAAGTGTAAGATCACGATTTCAACAATATGAAGCGACCCTATTCACCTGGCCTGAGGACACATATGTCTGGGAATTTGAAGCTTGACCAATGCTCGGTTCCTATTTAAAATTTGGATTGTATTTCATTTTTAAATTTTAACGTTAGTAATCTAGTGTTCTGGGCCTCCTTATCGAGACACCTCTTTGTTCCTATGAGCCTTCCTCTAATGAAATCTAAGAGTGATTTTCAGTACTACAGTATCAAAATTTCCCTTGAGGTTTCTACCTTTAACTTGAATAATTATTTTATACATCTGTTATAAAATAAAATTGTTGTGGAAAGATGTTAGTTTGCACTGAGTAACGTAGACCATGAATATGATTTGAAGAACATGATTTTGCACCTTAAGATGGTCTGGATCTGTAAAGAAATCTTTTGGTACACTGTAGATGCATAAGTTGGTGTTTGGTCTTATTAGGTCTCTAGGTCGAATTCAGGGGCTTCCTTAGAATAAGGTTGAACTGGATCCTCAGCTGCACCGCCCACCTCGCCTATTAAAAATTTAAATATATAGTAAAAACATTCAAACTGGAATAATATTGTAAGTTCACTCTACATTGTTTTAAATATCGTGATGTCTTTTTCTTTTTAAACCACAGAGATCAACATGATTTTATTATTTTATAACAATTACATTAATATGAAAGTATTTTCATTTACATTCTATTATAAAAATATTCTAGTATGAAAGTATTTTCATAAAAGTGCTTCATTTAATTTGAACCCATCAAGCATGATTGGTTGTTGGAAAATAAGATGGAAGTTTTTTATTTTATTTATTTTCTTTCTTTCTCAATAAGGATATGTGATTCTCCCGTGAACAAACATGAACTTATTCTACAAATATCCCTTGTGGTATGGTCAATCAAATATGGAACCTTATGTGGTA
This sequence comes from Picea abies, assembly GCA_900067695.1. Classification (NCBI taxonomy): domain Eukaryota; kingdom Viridiplantae; phylum Streptophyta; class Pinopsida; order Pinales; family Pinaceae; genus Picea; species Picea abies. Next base: position 19,904 of record CBVK0101516210.1, read on the forward strand.
TGGTCAATCAAATACGATACCTTATGGTTGAGGCCCACTTTCCACAAATCTCGCCAACATGCCTTACAACCCACCTGCAAAAAAAAATAGATGAAATTTTTTTTGAAGACCATCATTTTTATAAAATCCATTCTCAAGTTGGGTCTCCGCGAAGACATCAATATTCATTCAAGAATAATTTAGGATAAGCTTGAACATAATGTCATATATGTTGATTAAGGTTGGTTGTCATTGATGTCAACCCTTGAAGAAAGCCCGGTAGCACAAAGGTTTGGGTAATGGACCCAAGTTTGTTTGATGTAAAGATGACTCATTATTGTCTTTTCATGGTTGATAAGAAGTACAAATGAATTAAATCCAAAGTGGTCCCCTTATGGTGAAAGCCCTCATGGGAAGACGCTTTGCGGATTGAGTTATTCTAGAAGTATGGTTAGAGAACCCATGCTTAATTGTGGAATAATGAGATGAAGGTCAATGAATTTGTCAATGAAACTATCCTATATGGATAGTGCTTGTCATGCCATTTCTTGTGGTATGTGCAAAGTCACATAACTCCTCACGGTTACAAACTTATGGCCATATGAAGTTGGAGAACCCTCATAAGTCATCCAGAAGCCCTAAAAGGTCAAAGAGGATGCAAAAGAAATTATTTAAATAATAAAGTTAATGGAGAAATTACTAAGTGGACAAGTGGTTAGAAGTTGGTTAACCCTAGAATAAGGAAAGTGGGTTAAGATGGTTAAAAGGTAACCCCTTGAGGAAGCTACATGAAAGTATAAATAAGAGGCAAGGCTCTCTCATTTTAATCATACTTGAATATCATTGAATATATATTTTTGTGAAAGGTTATTTAGGCAGGTATTATTGATAGAGAAAATTTGCAACAGGAAGAGTGCGGCAGAAAATTCACGACAGAAAAAGTGCGACAGAAAAATCGTGGAAGAAAAAGTGCGGCAGAAAAATCGCGGCCACCAAGGATTTTTTATTTCTCAAACCAAGTATATCCTTCTTTCTGGGACTTCAAATACATCAAAGACACCAAAGAATTTTTATTTCTCAAACCAAGTATATCATAGCAATGCTAAAGAGGTTTAGAATGGAAGATTGCAAACCAATTATCACTCACATGCAAACCAGTTGCAAGTTAAGCAAAGATGATGATTCAAAGTCTATAGATTAGAGGCAATACAGGTCAATGATTGGTATCCTACTATATGTAACAGCATCCAAACTAGATGTAATGCAGGCAGTTGGACAGGTGGCACGATTTCAAACAGCACCAAAGGAATGGCATGTATTAGAAGTGAAGAGGATTTTCAGATATCTCAAAGGAACAGAAGAGTTTGGATTATGGTATCCAAAAGGAAAGGATCTATCACTTATTGCCTACACATATGCAGATTGGGCAGGTTGTATTGATGACTAACGAAGCACTAGTGGAGCAGCGTTATACTTAGGTGAGTGTTTAGTATCATGGCTAAGCAAGAAACAATCATCAATATCTTTATCTACAGCCGAGGCAGAGTATATTGCAGCAATAACATGTTGTACACAGGTTCTTTGGATGAAATAAACTCTGACAGATATACAGGTTGAGTATGATGAGCCCATTCCAATCTATTGTGATAATACAAGTGCCATCAATATATAAAAGAACCCGGTGATGCACTCCAAGACAAATCACATTCCAATCAAGTATCATTTTCTACGTGAACAGATTGCAGAAAAGAACATCAAAGTTGAGTATGTGGGCATAAAAGAACAAGTGGCAGATATCTTTACAAAACCACTTCCACGGGAATCCTTTGAGTATCTTCACCACAGACTTGGAATTGTTTCTACTCCAAAATGAATGCTTTTGGATGCTTATCTTATGTGTCTTAGATGTACAAGAGGGAACCATAAAGAGGACAGTTCAGTCAGGGGGAGTAGCCCCGGATGCAAAGATACCTTTGCCATTGATGACAAAGGGGGAAAGATTTATCAGATGCAGAGGACAGAGGCATGGTTCCAGGGGGAGCAATGGTCACAGAGATGCAGAGGACAGAGACATGGTTCTAGGGGGAGCATGAGTGATATGATTTCAGTATTCCATTAGAGTGTTGCCATCAATGCCAAAGGGGGAGATTGTTGATTAAGGTTGGTTGTCATTGATGTCAACCCTTGAAGAAAGCCCAGTAGGACAAAGGTTTGGGTAATGGACACAAGTTTGTTTGATGTAAAGATGACTCATTATTGTCTTGTCATGGTTGATAATAAGTACAAATGATTGAACTCCAAAGTGGTCCCCTTATGGTGAAAGCCCTCACGAGAAGACGCTTTGCGGATTGAGTTATCCTAGAAGTATGGTTAGAGAACCCATGCTTAATTGTGGAATAATGAGATGAAGGTCAGTGAATTTGTCAATGAAAATATCCTAGATGGATAGTGCTTTTCATGCCATTTCCGGTGGTATGTGGAACGTCATATAACTCCTCACGGTTAGAGAGTTATGACCATATAAAGTTGGAGAACTCATAAGTCATCTAGAAGCCCTAAAAGGTCAAA
>CBVK0101516213.1:0-11974 GCA_900067695.1 Picea abies
TGAAAGAACACAAGAAGACTTGAAACACCTGTCTATATAGGAGAGTAGAGCACCTACCCCAGACAAAGAAGAAGTATTTCCCTTGAACCTTAGGAAAGAACACCAACATCTTGAAGTTACTATGCCAAGAGGAGATAAGAATCATAATGGAAAGAGGAATACTGAGATGCAGATCATAGGGAAGAAGGATTGAAAGCTCAACAAGAAGAAAGCAAATTTAGAGAAGTTATAGGAAGTTCTAGAGAAGACTTCGCAGAAGGAAGGTCTCCAGAATTGGAACTTTGTCGAATATCAGAGAAACTCAGATTGGCACTTCTCCATGGCAGAGAAATATGACTTTTAGAGGAATTATGACCATTAGATTTCCATTCCTAAATGGTTAAAACAACAATTATGATTAGAAAGCTTGCCATTGAACTGTTGGGACCGTGCCATAATGAACATAACTACATTGATGAAGGCTTATTTTCTGTTGGAGGGATCAATTACATCACTGTCTACTTATTTTGTTGACTATTGCACCGAGAACACTTTCGTGAATTGTATCCAAGAGAACTCATTATTGTAGCATTGTGTTTATTGATACTTTGCCACTTGTTCCATTGCATTGAGCATTTGTTAATCAACTTGATTTTCCGATATTGAGCGTGCATCTAGGACAAACTCAATTCTGTAGAAAAGTCTTTCGAAGAAGTTCTAGTCGAACTTATGGTTGAGAAGGTGATGTTTGTCGAAATTCAAGATTCATCGATGAGAGGAGTGCAAGCCTCTCCTTCGACTGCTCGCAGATCCAAACCATCCCGAGTTGCGGCCGAGAAAAGAACTAAGCATTGAGATGACTTGGCAAACACAAATTTAATCCCATCCATCTTGCCCGACTACATCCCACCTCTGGATAGTGTGGTGAATTGTGACAGTGTCCCTGGGAACTTCGACTACACCCTGATTATTGTGTACCTCCCGAAGGGGATATATACAGGAAAGACTTAGTAGGATAATATTATGACATTGAATATCAGTGACTTCAACTTGGGAGACTGCAAGAACTTTATCATTCTCTCACCTCATAGGTATTTTACTAGAACGAAGGGGAAGAAGTTTAAGATAATCCCCAAACCATGGACTATGGACCTCATGCAGTCCACCATCCTGAACATTATGAAGATACCCCATTTTGGAAGGCACCAGGAGGTTAACGCGTGTGTTAAGATCCTGATGTTGAGCTTCCATGGTGGTTATTTGTGGATAGATAGATGCATCACCATTGATCCGATGCTGATCCATCAGATCACTAGATTGAGCATGCAGGGACCAAACCCACAAGACTTTTACTCACGAAAGGATACAAACCGCACCCTGGAGTAGTATATTAAAGATACCTACGACGATGTGGAGAAGGGAAAGCAAGGCTACAAGGTAGCCTCCATCTAGATTGACATAGTGTGCCTCACTTTCCAGTTGATTGCTAGTAATCTAGTAAGAAAGAACAGACCCACGCAGGTCATGGGATTTGTTGTTGACCTAGTTGGAAAATGCATGGAGGGGATACAAATGAATTGGGTAAGCTACTTAGTTAACCATTTAAAACAAGACTACCATGAAGCTCAGGATTAGGGCTATGAGTTCCACTTTAGCTGGTTGTTGATCCTCATCACGTCCATAGCCTGGGAGATGCTGGAAGGTGAAACCTTCCATGAAATAAAGCCATCTGAAACCTTAGTTGTGAAGTTGACCACGCTCTAGTATTCGAGTTATATGGGAAAACAATGGCAGCCAAACGGGGTGTTCCACACCTACTACCTGCAGTTAAAGAGGACTATTGAGGTTGTCCCTCGTACGACACCGAACACCCTACACAGGTTTAGGACATTTGTGAAGTTCCACGTAGACAGACATTTCATGTATATCACTGTGCATGGAGACGAACACAAAGAATTACTACAGAGTTACTACAAACTCACAAATGAGGACCTAGAAGAAATAACTAAGGAATGGCCTGCAAATATCCTTATCTTGGTTGACCCCATAGAATTGTTCAACCTCGAACTAATTAGAATCCTGGTGGTCACTCGTGAAGGGTACGATACACCTGAAACTAGAAGAAGTAAGAAGACAGAAGAGGTACAAAAGTTGAACATCGCATCAGAAGAGATTGATTAAGAATCACCTAGCGGAGGAGGTGATGTGATGCAGACCCCCTACCTCTTCCTCGGCAAGGTCCGCTGACCTCCCAGTCAAGGATAGTTCTTCTCTCTATTGAGATGAAGTAGGTATTTGATTCCCTACTGGAATCCCATGAACAAATATACACGAGTTGTGACCAAGTGCCTACACAAAATTTGTTTCGGGACTTCGCATGTCGGGACTTCGATGTATGAGCCACCCCTGACTCCCCATCTCCCAAGATCCAAAAAGGGATTAACGACCGTTAGCTCCCTCTGCTCATGTGACCATTCCCATGACCATAGGCTTAACCTAAACGATGCATCACATTTTTCATTTGAGTCACTCTTGACTCCTTTCTTCCCGAACTCTCAATCCCCGATGTTTCGATCGACAATGTTTTCTCTCGGCACTAGCTCCTCTTGCTAGGCCCCCATAACTATGTCGATGGAAAAACCAAGTTCCAACTCAAAAGGTGTTTTAGGATTTCATGTATCATGAGTTCTCACTGCTTCCACCTTTGACCTTTCCCTCCTACGAGTCAGCGAAATGCTGGTCTCTCGCCACACATCTCTCCAAATGGATGGCTTTGATGATGTTGGGGTAGCCAACGACTATGATATTTTCGCGATTTTGCACTTCGTGAACTATCCCGACTTCACTCTTTGACTTCTTCACTCTGCGAGTCAGTGAAATGATGACCCTTCATCATGTTCCCTCCTTGACAGTGGATGGTCCCGATGATTTTGAAACGATCAACGACTATGCTATTTTTTGGATTAATCAACGACTATGATATTTTCAGAATGATCAATGACTATAATATTTTCTCAAGTTCTTGTTTCATGAATTCTCATGAATGGCTCTTTGACTTCTCCAAGTCATGAGTTAGTGAAATACTGAACACTCACCACGTTTCCCTTCTGATGGACGGTCCCGATGATTTCATAACTTTTCTCATGCACCTTCCTCCAGATCGAACGATTGTTGGTTCACACGCTAGATCCAACGACTCAGATATGTTTTCCTCCTGCACTCATTTCTCACTGTCTCAACATGAATTTTGATGGTCCATATCTTCTCCTCTGCAGTTTATCTACAACCACTATGCTCTCCCTCCAGAGCTTCCGCTTCTCCCAGACGTAGAACATTTCTCATGTTTCGAAGGCTATGACCTTTGGTTCTTCTGTGAACCCTGTAACTTTGAGTCGTGTCTATGTTCTGGAAATGCTATCCCTCCTAAGCTTTGGTAATGGAGTTTTAACTTGGCTAGTGTGTTCTTGCGCTCTACATGAAATCTTTCACTGTCTCTCTTGAGCTTACAATCTTGGAAACAGTTCGACTCTACGCACACTCTTTGTGCTACCTCTTCTGATCTTTCAACTAGTTCAGTTTCTAAGGGACTCAACCCTTCCGCGTCTTTCAACACTTTGTCTGAGTGTTGGCCTGGTGCACTCCTTGCACAGGTATTCCTCCATAGTATTCAACAACTATGTTCCTTTCTCTCCTTAAAAGGATGTAAGTGCCCTCCTAGAAAATTATTCTCAAGCGCGCCTGACTGAGCCTACGGAGTATTCAAAAACTCTGTAAGTGTCTTCTCTGACACTTCCATTATCTCTGAACTCGTAATACAGTTATCCTTGTGCACTCTTTTCAATCGCTCGATGCCCACCTAGTAGAGCTCTACAAAACCTTCATTAGTTTTGCTTTCTCTTTGTGCCTTCCTCTACACAGTCTTACCTTCAAGGTATTCAACAACCTTGAATCTCCTCCCTTGAGTTAATGATTCCTCTAGTGTGCCATCCTAGCACGTTCTTTTCTAACTCCACAGAGTTCAGATGCACATTCCTTGCACTGTCTACATAACCTCAATTATTATGTTGTGCACTCCTTGCACATCCTAAAGAACCCAGACTTAAATCATAAAATTCTCAGACAGATAGTAAAATCTATCTATCACATGCAGACCAAATCTAACATACATTTATAGCATACAAATGACATTCAATTTCATAAACACACACAGACAAATCATGGGCCAGAAAAACTGCTTTGTATTAATCACAAATGCCTATACAATGTGTTTACCAAAACTGGACTGCTACAAAGTCTCAGTTCCCTCAAGTTCTCTCTTAGAAATTCTAAGACCTCCTTAGGCCTCTCTCCATACCTGAGATCTCCCTCTCAAGTCTCCTTATTTCCTAATTACAAAAGAGGGTTGTACGAGCTTATCCTCTTCACTGCCTTAGTGCTATCACTTTCTCTACTACAACATTTTACTCCTATGACTACCTTCTATAAATGTCTACCCAGACCTGTCTACGTCCTAGGCTTGCTGCAGGAAACCATTTAAGGCAACCTCAACCACTACCTATACAAAGGCATGGCCGACTCTTACATATTTACAACATGAATGATCTGTATCAGATCATATTTAAAAATTCAAAAGTGAGAGGGTTGATGCCTCTCCCTTTCTCCATTACATACAGGTGTGTTGGAGTGCTGGCGCATGTGCTGAGGTGGAGCAATGCTCTTGCATCATTCTCCCCTACTAGAAAAATCATGAGCTCCTACTCATCATCTCCTCTTCTCTAGTGTTGAAATCCACCTAGATCCCAAACTCTTCTTTGGAGTTGTTGTCCATCTGCTCCATTGCTTTGTTGCTGCTGTTGCTTCTGCATCTTCTTCTTCTTCTTCCTTCGTGCTATGGAAGGTTCTCTTCTATTCAGCTCCCTTTTGTTGACTTCTTCTGTTGACCTCAACATAAACTTCCTAATCTCCTCTATCACCTCATCTAGTTGCTCCAGTGGTTGGATCTTCTTATGTACTCTTCTTTGCTACACTCCCTTCTCCTTAGTGGGTAGATCAACGATCCCCCTTATGATTTTCTCCATTTCTTGTGGCCTTATCTTGCCACCCTACTATAGACTCCAATTCAGTTGTCTCCTCTTGATTGACTTTTTTCTCAGTCGCCTCTTCTGACATATTAGCTTCTTCCATCTCTACTTGTGTTGGCTCAAGTACAACTTCTTCTAGTTGCTCCCGGGGTTGGTATACTCCTCCATCTGTCTCCAATTTGATCTGTTGGATGTGCAGGATTTTCACTATCACCCTCTTCTCCAAGGCTTCCAATTCTTCATATAGATCAATAAAATCCATGTTGTTTGCTTCCTCTTCTGTTGCAGACTCTAGTGCTGCAGTCATCTTCGTTTCAACTTCCTGGCTAAAAATTTTGATCAATTCTGTTGAATGCTCATCTCCTTCTGTTGGGGTAGACATTAGTGTCTTCTCCATTTATTCCTCTTCTCCTTAGGCCACTTCTAATATCTGCTCCTTCATCATGATATTCACCACTGGTTTTCCTAATTCTGTTGTTGCGTCTGCAACAAATGTTCTAGCCTCAATTGGACTATCTGGTAGGAATATTTGAATTCCCCCAATGATCATAATTATCCTCTGATCCTCCTCCTTTTTGATGGAACTATTCAAATTCTCATCATCTTCACTCACATGGTCTACAAACCCACATGAATCACCTCCTATCAGTACTGCTTGCTGACATGAACTCACTTCTGAGCTCTTGAGACTTTCAGATAGTCTCATTTCTTTCTCCCTACCCACCTCATAATTTGGGAATTCTCTTCTGCCCACCTGGCATTCTATGGGATCAACCGATCCCATCTCATTTCCCACTTGGCAATATGAACTTTCATCACTTCTCCTCTAGCAGTATTCGAGACCTCCACCTGGTCTCTTTCCATTGCCCACCTGGCAACTCGAGAGTCCATTTCTACCCCCTTGGCAGTATATGAGATAAAATGACCTCATCTCATTTCCCACCTATAAATTTAAACTTCCATCACTTCCCTCCTAGTAGTCTATGAGATTATCCACCGATATCCTTCCATTTCCCACCTCACAATTTGAAAGTTCATTTCTTCCCTCCTGGCAGTTTATGAGACCTGAAACTAATCTCCTTTCCTCATCACTGAGGGTTTATCCAACTTCTGGCTCACAAATGCAAACAAGCTCTATCTCACTAAGGTTTTCACCATACCTTAGCCACTTCCTTAACTCTTTTTGTTGTTTGTTGGCCAACAACTTTTGAACATGCCATTTGGATTTCCTGTTTAGAGGCCACTCATACCTCTAGCGTACTTTTTCCTCCTACTGCATCTTCAATGTTAGCTATTCCATTCTAACTCCTATCCCAGCGAGATCCTTGTTAATTTATTCTTTTCTCTTCTGCTGGTGGTCCTTCTCTTGACCATGCTTATGTCCTTCAGTAGACATCCTTTCTGTCTCATCCCTCCTGGATATCTACCATTTGTTGCACACTTTGCAACCATATTTACAGAGCATCAATACTCTGTCTTCCTTCACTGGTTGTGCACAAGAGAAATTTAGGTTATGATACCATTTGATGTTATTAGGTAATCTTCTTTCATTGTCCCTCTCTTGTCTATTGTCTTCAAACAAAATAACAACCCCCTCCTCTTTCTATTTTTTTGAAATCTACAAACAAAAATATCTTCTCTAATACCACTTGATGGTATCAGACTATCTCCTTCTCTTCTACCTTCCTCTGTCTGTTGTCTATAGAAACAAAGTGGCTCTGATACAACTTGATGAAAATCCCCTACCTCTACCTCGGTAGGGTCTATTGACCTCCCAGTCAAGTATCGTTCTTCTCTCTATCGAGTTGAAGCAACTCTTCAATTCCCTGCTAGAATCCCATGAACAAATAGCTATAGGTCCTTTTTATGAAATTCGCTCTATGAGAAAAAGCACCAAGCATGAGCTTCACCTCCATGCGACCATAGGATGTGACCACATGTCTAAAAAAAAAGCATTTCGGGACTTCGCATGTTGGGACTTTGACATATGAGACACCCCTTACTCCCCAACTCCCAAGCTCCGAAAAGGTCTTAATGACCGTTAGCTCCCTCCGCTCATATGACCAATCCCATGACCATAGGCTTAACCTAAATGGCACGTTGCATTTCACGACTTTGGGATTTTTGAATGAGAGTCTCTCCTGACTCCTTTCTTCATGAACTCCCGATCCCTGATGTTCCAATCGACGATATTTTCTCTTGGCACTATCTCCTCTCGCTAGGCCCCTGTAACTATGATGATGAAAAAACCAAGTGTCAACTCAAAAGGTGTTTCAGAATTTTGCGTATCGTGAGTTCTCGTTGCTTCCACCTTTGACCTTTCCCTCCTACGATTCAGTGAAAAGATGGTCTCTCACCACGCGTCCCTCCAAATTGACAACTTTGAAGATGTCGAGGTATCCAATGGCTGTGATATTTTCATAGTTTTTCACTTCGCGAACTCTCTCGATTCATCTCTTTGACTTCTTCACTTTGCGAGTCAACGAAATGATGACCCTTCCCAATGGCTGTGATATTTTCATAGTTTTTCACTTCGCGAACTCTCTCGATTCATCTCTTTGACTTCTTCACTTTGCGAGTCAACGAAATGATGACCCTTCTCCACGTTACTCCTTGACAGCAGACAGTCCCAATGATTTCTAAATGATCAACAACTATGATATTTTTTGGAACGATCAATGACTATGATATTTTTAGAACGATCAACGACTGTGATATTTTTGCGAGTTCGCGTTTCGCGAATTCTCACGAATGGATTTTTGACTTCTCCAAGTTGCGAGTCAGTGAAATTTTGAACACTCACCATGTGTCCCTTCCAACGGATGGTCCTGATGATTCCAGAACTTGTCTTGTGCACCTTCCTCCAGATCCAACGACTATTGGTCCACAAGCCAGATCCAACGACTCAAATCTGTTTTACTCCTACGCTCATTTCTCACTGTCTAGATGTGGATTTCGACGGTCCATATCTTCTCCTTTGCAATTGATCTATGACCACTGTTCTCTTCCTCCTGATCTTCCACCTTCTTCAAGACTTAGAATATTTCTCATGTTTCAAAGGCTACGACCTTGGGTTATTCTATGAACCCTGTAACTTTGAGTCGCATCTGCATTCTAGAAATGTTATCCCTCCCGAGCTTTGGTAATGGAGTTTGACCTTGTCTCTAGAGCATTCTTGCGCTCTGTGTGTAAACTTTCACTATCTCTCCTAAGCTTACGAAGTTGGAAACAATTTGCCTCTATGCACACTCTTTTTGCTACCTCTTCTGAGATTTCAGTTGGCTTAGTTTCTAAGGGACTTAGATCTTTTGTGTGTTTCAACACTTCGTCTCAGTGTTGGCTTGGTGCACTTCTTTCACAGGTCTTCCTCCAGAATATTCAACAACTCTGTTCCTTGCTCTCCTTGAAAGGATGTAAGTGCCTTCCTAGAAACTTTTGGTCAAACACGCCTGGCTGAGCCTACAGAGTATTCATCAACTCTGTAAGTATCTTCTTCGACACTTCCCCTATCTCTGAACTTAGAATAGAGTTCTCCTCGTGCACCCTTTGCACTCACTCGATGCCCACCTGACAGAGCTCTATAGAACCTTCATTAGTTCTTCTTCCTCTCTGTGCCTTCCTCTACACAGTCTTACCTTCAAGGTATTCAACAAACTTGAGCCTCCTCCCTTGAGTTAATGATTCCTCTGGTGTGACCTCCTGTCACATTCATTTATGACTCCATAGAGTTTGGATGCGCACTCCTTACACTGGCTATAGAACCTCAATTGTTTTGTTGTGCACTCCTTGCATAGCCTAAAGAACCCAGAATGAAATCAAAAAACTCTGAGACAAATAGTAAAATCTATCTATCACCTATAGAAAAAATCTAACATACATATACAGCATACAAATGACATTCAATTTCATAAACACACAGACAAATCATGGACAGGAAAAAATTCTTTGTATTAATCTCAAATGCCTTTACAATGTGTTTACAAAAACTAGACTTCTACAGAGTCTTAGTTCCCTCAATATCTCTCTCAGAACTTCTAATACCTCCTTAGGCCTCTCTCCCTAATTGATATCTCCCTCTCAAGTCTCCTTCTTTCCTAATTACAAAAGAGGGCTCTATGAGCTTATTCTCTTCATTGCCTTAGTGCTATCGCTTTCTCTGCTACAACACTGTACTCCTACAACTACCTTCTATAAATGTCTACCAAGACCTATCTACATATTGGGCTTGTTGTAGGAGACCATTTAAGGCAACCTCAACCACTACCTATACAAAGGCATGGATGACTCTTACAACTTTACAACATGAATGATCCGTATCGGATCATATTTCAAAATTTAAAAGTGGGAGGCTCGACACCTCTCCCTTTATCCATTGTGTGTTGGTGCGTTGGTGTGTTGGTGCATGTGATGAGGTGGAGTGATGATCCTTCATCATGATGATGAAGTAGACAAAGAAGAGAACAATGGAGAAGAAGACAAGCAAAATCATGGTGAATTAACACCTCCACAGAATCCCCCTGATGACGCAGAGTTGTCTAACAAAAGAAAGGTTTCTCCCATGAAACCCACATCGTGGAAGAATTCAAAATCTAGTAAGACCAAGATGCATACTATGCTCATGATCGATGACTTTGAATTCATCATTGCAGATGTATCAGGCATCTCAAATAGAGAAATGAAGCCAAGAAAGAGACCATGTACGAAAGGATTGAAGCAGAGTTGAGAGGGGTACGACAAGCCCTTCACTCTAGCCACATAGTGTCCACTACACCCACACCATTAGAAGAACCAGAGTTGGGAGATGAGCCTACCCAACTCCGCAGAATAAATGATGTGACCGAAGCTCACCTTCGTCATGCACAGGAAGAAAAAGAATAGGCCACAATAGCCCTTAAACAAGCACATGAGTAAGTGATAGAGCAACATCGAGTTGCACAATAGGAAAAGGATGACCTACAAACAAAGTTTGAAGAGGAGAGAACACAGATATAGCAATAAAAGGAGAAAATGCTCGCAGAGAAGGTTGGAGTAAAAGTAGTAGTTAGCAGAGCACTTCGCTCTCTGAAGGGCTTAGAGAAAAAGGAGGAAGACCCAGTGGAGCACCATGTAGTGAATCTTGTTGAAGCCATTCAACAAATTCAATAGAGAATATCAGATCTAGAGCTACAAACATTACCGAGTACTCTATAGGGCATGCGAGACCAAAGAGAACCCACTGCCTGGAGCACAATTGAGAGGATCAGAGTATTAGCTTTGGAATGTAAAAAAATTATCTGTAGAAGTGCACATACTTATGAGAAACTTACTAAGGACCCTAAACTTAAGACATTGGATTCACAACTTCAAGAGGCAAAGCAACAAGAAGCAACAGTACAGGTGTAGTTGAAACTCCTATCAGTAGTTGAGAGGATGAAAAGGTCCCGGGAACAATGCACTTCTCAGAAACAGATCCAAACCATACAGAGCAAAGTCATGGAAGTGACTCAGAGGCTCCAACTAGTCTAGGATGAATCTTATCAACTATTTGAGGGAATTGAATATTGAGGAGCAGAGATGGAACAAGTAGTCACTGCAGTCAAAAAATACTTGGAAGAACCTGTGAACGAGGCAGTTATTCAGGAATTCACCAAGTAGGAGGCTCTGGCGAAGCAAAAGGTCGAAGCTTCTCGAGCCAGGCTAGAGGATTTTGAGGTGGAGCTACCCAGATCAGAGTGACTCGGGACAAGTCACAGGTGAGTGTTGGGCGCCTTTTTTCCCTTGACCAAGTTTTGAAGATCCTTGGTCACTCTTGACCCCTTTTTGGGAATTCGACAGGCTGTCAAAGGAATATCACAAATCAAAGTAGATATCGTGGGATCTTAGCCCCCTTTTAGGGATTTTTGGGTTTTGGGCTTATGTAAAGGATATGGGGATGTCATCCCATGGGTTTACCCATGTCTAGTCCATTTTGTAATGTATAAATATATGTGTAGGCAATGCAAGAGGAGACAGTATGTGCATATGTGTGATGTTGTGCTAAGTGAAACTGATAGTTATAAATGCTTTGTGCATTCTATGTCGGACATTGGCAAAGCTAAGTGCAAGTGGATGTAAGAAGCTTGTGTAGATTGTAAGAGGGCTTTGTGCTGTAACCTAGCTCAAGGAAGGAGGATCTAACAAAGTGCGCACATATCTCCTGTCTTATGCGGAGTAGGGTCCTGTGGCTCTATGCATGTAGATGATTGAAAAAAGGCAATAAAGAGAAGACGAGTTGGTGGATGTAGCCCCGGGCTAGGGGTGAATCATGTATATCATGTGTTATGGTTGCTTTGTGCATTATAGTTGTTTTATTGCTCATATGATTTATTCTTAGTACAATAATGTATGTTTAGATGTATCTGATATGATATCTTAGTGCTTGGAGATGTGAATGAGTACCAAATCTGGCCTATTTTGATGTGCATAGTGCTTGAATGTGTTGGATCTTGTTGAATACTGTGCTTCTCTATAATTAGGGTTTATCTACACTGTAAAAAAAGGCTAGATACTAAGGAATGATAACTGCTAAATTCTTTGTTAAGGTATTGTAATCATAGATCTTTGTCCCAGATAGGTTGCAGACATCTGAGTCCTGCAACCACCCCTGCCTTTACCTCGGGTGAGACTTCATCTGCTTCGCAGTTGTTTCCAAAAGGGTCGGTATTTAGGGTTTTTTTGGTGCGTTGTTGAAGCATTGAACCCTAGGTATGCCCCTGTCCCAACACCTTTCTTGAGGATATTTTCCATACGATGGGAACTAATGATCTCAGGAGAACCAGTTGTGAGACCTTGGAATTGATACCTTTGTCCTTCATGTTGGAATTGCATGCTTAATTCCTTAAAATACATAAGAATGGGACCCAAAGTGTGTAACCATTCAGCACCTAGCACAATGT
>CBVK0101516215.1:1887-39575 GCA_900067695.1 Picea abies
TCATGAAGGACATTATGAATTCTTGGTCATGCCTTTTGGCCTTTGCAATTCCCCCTCCACCTTCCAAAGTCTCATGAGTAAAATATTGAAACCTTACCTTTGGAATTTTTTCTTGGTTTTATTTAATGACATCCTCATTTGCAACCGCACTTGGGTTAACCACGTTCTTCATGTGGACAAATTCCTTCACCCGATGAAGGACAACCAATTGGTTTTCAAAAAGACCAAATGTTCCTTTGGAGCCAACAAAGTGGAATACTTGGGACACATTGTGGGTCGAGATGGGGTAAAAGTAGACCCCAAAAAGATACAAGATATGCATGAGTGGCCGCAACCCACGACCTTAAAGTTCCTAAGGGGTTTTCTAGGTCTCACAGGATATTACAGGAAATATGTCCACCATTATGGAAAAATTGTTAAGCCCTTGACCGACCTTCTTAAGAAGAATGCATTTCATTGGATACCTGTTGTTGAGCAATCTTTCATAGAATTAAAGAGGGCCATGTGAACTATGTTAGGGTCCTATAAATTATAGGAAATATGATTATTTAGTTTCTATCTGTTGTTTCTCTCATGACGAAGGCTCCTAGCTTGACTGGTTTCCTCGGATGACTTTGCCTTTCCCCCCATCCATTTTACCCAATCCTTCATTCACTTCTGCATCACTCACTCCCCTGTCCATTACCATACTCTGGGCCACATCTCATCCACCGTTCATTTGATTACACCATCCACTTCATCATCCCCCCCCGCTACTTTCATCCCTGCATGAAATGATGTTAGGTAACTAGGCTTAAACTAACATTAGATAACCTAGGATAATTAATAATAAAGATTAATTTGTTAGGTTAATGCTGTTAATACTTATTAATTAGATTAAGTGTAATTAGGTTAGTGTAATAATAATAATGTTAATAATAAATTAAAAAAATAAATAAATAAGCATTAATACAAATATTATCAAAATTAAAAGTTAAAAATAATAAAAATAAAATTAGAAACATAATTAATAAACTAAACAAATTAAATAAAACAACATAATAAAAATTAAAACAAATAATAAATACACATAAAACAAAACTAAATAATAAAAAGATTAAAACATAAAAATAAAAACAATAAAAAATGAAACATTAAAAATAAAACAAATAACAATAAAATAAAACAACAAATAAAAATTAAAATGTAAAACAAAATAAAACAAAAATCAAATAAAAAACAAAACAAAATTAAAACAAAGTTTAATTAAAAAAAAATAAACCATATAATAAAACAAATAAACTATCTTAAGTCTTAATAAACCATATAAATAAACAAATAAACTATTTTTCAGAATTTTGGGAGGAAAAAAGTCAAAAGGATGGATGGAAAAGAGATCGGATTCAAAGGCACATACCACCCACAGATCCCATCAAAATAGTGCCAGATCTATGAATGAATCTCAACAAACCTCTATGATTGTTATAGTTAGTTTAGATCTTCCTAAAATAAATCCTGATCTGGTATGATAGGATATCTTGTAAATAAGTCTATATATACTTCACCTTTTGAATTATTCGGGGGAATTGGTAGGAAGAATGGAGCTAATATTTTAAAGAAGTCGACCGAGACCACTTGATTCATATTTCCAGTAATACAGTGCGACAATTGCGGGTTTCTTGCGACAAATTTCATTGGTGAAGTGTATCTTTCTCTGTAAATTTGTTTTTCCTGTTATCACCATTGTTTCTTTTCTGAAGTATTCCAAGAAGATAAGAGACCATTTTTTTTTTAATGTACACTCTCTCTCCGTCTTAGGAATAGATTTTATGTTTTCCACTGAATATTGAAAACATAATTCTTGATTGCTCTGTTTTTAATTATATTTCTGAACATTTCATTTCCCTACGTATCATAGACCTTGAAGATCCAGTGAATTTGCCTACCATTCTCTACAATATTATCCTATTAGACCTGGTTTTTCATCAATTTTGAACTGTGACTCCATTTTCCCAATGGCCCATATTCACTGTTCCAGCTAAACAATTCAAAAACCAAACCCTGTACTATCATAACTAGCCTAAAATTCTCAGCAAACAAAGTTAAATCTTATAGAGAGATCCCTATCTGAGTCTAGGAGGGATAGATCCTAGACTCCAAAGTGGTTTTGTGGTTACCTCTTTCAACTTCTTCCTCAGCCTGAGAAATTACAGAGTGCTAACATAGTAGCAACCCATGAATTCAACAAAATCTTTGTGGTGGAATCAAACACTTTTGTAATTGGTATAGGCACATTTCTCACACAAGATGGTCAACCTTTGGCCTTTAATAGCCAAGCATTGAGTGACTACAATATTGGTAGGTCTACGTATGAAAAAAAATGATGGCCATTCTCCATGCAGTGCACACATGGTGGCCATATCTTTTGGGGTGTCATTTTCAGATCAAAATAGATCACCATATTTTGAAGTATTTTTTGGAGCAACGATTATCCTACCCAAAACAAAACAAGTGGCTGACAAAAATGTTGGGTTATGGTTATGAAATCATATATAAAAATGGAAAATACAATATAATAATCAATGCATTGTCAAGACAACATGAGGAGGACACCTCCCTCTTTTCCTTATCCTTACATATCCCTAATTGGATTGAAGATATACAAAAAGAGTGGCTAACACACCCGACTATCTCCAGATTAATTTAGTGCCTTCAGGAGGACCCTAATCCTCCCATCGGATACACTTGGCAGGGAAATATTATCAGATATAAGGATTGCCTGGTTCTATCACCCTCTTCAACACTCAAGCCATGACTCTTAAATGATTTGCACTCATCATCTATTGCGGGTCACTCGGGCTTCCAAAATACCTATGCTCATGCTTGTCATTATTTTTTATAGGTAGGAATGAAGAAGGATATCCTTCACTTTGTCATTGAATGTGAGGTGTGCTAACGTAATAAAGGTGAAACTATCAAATCTCTAGGAGCCCTACAACCCCTACCCATTCTAGCTTCTATGTGGACATACATCTCTATGGAATTTATAGTGGTCCTTCCTAAAGCTAGGAACAAGTCCTTCATCATGGAGGTAGTTGATCTCCTCTCCATGTATGCTCATTTTTGTGCCTTATCCCACCCTTTCACACCAAAGCTAGTTTCACAGGTTTTCCTTGATCATATTTTCAAGTTACCTGACATGCCCACTTCTATTGTCTCTGGTCATGACCCAACTTTCACCAACACATTTGGGAAAGAGTTGTTTAAATTGAAGGGAACCCAATTGAACATGAGCACAACTAATCACCCCCATTCTGATGGCCAAATGGAAGTGGTCAAAAAATGTTTGGAAACCTACTTGCAATGTTTTTCTTTGGACAAACAACACTAGTGGGTGCAATGGATTCCCTTGGAAGAACTGTGGTACAATACTTCCTACCATACGACCACTAAAATGACCTAATATGAATCAATGTATGGCCAATTCCCACCTACAGTCACTACCTATCTTCTAGGAACACCAAAGGTCCACTCTATTGGTACATTGCTGCAAGGCCAAAGAACCACCCTCGCGGATCTAAAGAATAACCTCCACGTGGCCCAAAATCGCATGAAGAACCAAGAGGACCAACATCATTCAAAAAAGGGTTTTTCAGGAAGGTGATCATGTGTTTCTCAGGCTCTAACCTTAAAAAAAACATCTCTCAAATCCCATGGACATTAAAAGTTGACACACAGATTTTATGGTCCCTACCAGATCATCAAGCGTATTGGTTCAATGGCCCACAAAATTTCCCTTCCAACTATTTCCAAAATCCATATGATGTTCCATGTTTCCTATCTGAAGAAAGTGGTCAGACATAATTGTAGGGTCCAACCCATCCTTCCAGAATTAGATGAAGAATGCTCCCTTTGGCTCCAACCAGAAGTAGTCCTCAATACCCATGAACATCAGTTGCATAGAAGAACTATCAAGGAAGTGTTGATCAAGTGGAAGGAGACATCACTATAGGACGCAACTTGGGAACCAACAACCATACCATGCACCTTCAACATTTTGAAGGGGGAGAGCATGTTAGAATCCTATCCTAAACCCACTATATTATTTACTATTGTTATAAAAAAAATTCTACATCCATCTAAAACTACATTAATTCATTGCATACACTCATCTAAAGGTGTCCTAACTTGTTCAAAAATATATCCTAGCATTTGGATAATCTTGTACTTGATGAATGCTTACTTTTCATGTTGAGTTGATACATTTCTAAGCACTAATCATTGCTACTGTTATCAATTGCTAATTTATGTTATAAGACTAGTTTACCACTCAAATTTGCAACAACTATATCAATCTAATTCTTCCAGTGTCTAAAAGAGGTCTTTATTGCATACTTTAGCTTCAAGGTTTTTATATACATGCTACAAAGTGTTCATGTTTCGGGAAGGTACAAAAAACTACATCACAAACTCTCTTTCCTAGACCTAGTTCAAAAAACTCGGTGATCAAGATAAGGGGTGGTAGGCTTGGCTAATAAATTTTCTATTTGATCCTTCGAGGTCACCAGGGAAGCCTTCCTTATGGTGGACCTCTTGAATCACTAAAAATAGGGAAGATCCTACTAAGGCGATAGTGGTAATTTATTCCATTGTTATGCAAGTTTTTGGGATCTTGTGGTGGGATTTTCACAAATACAAATCCTATGATAGCATTTTGGCGTCGTTTCTAGAGAGGATTGAAGCATTCTCTTCATGGCACATCTTTGGTAAACTTCTCCCGAAGACCTTATCATACAAGTTTACTTGGTGACTCCACTGAGGGTGGTTTCCTCACCTTCATTTGATGATCCTAGAGGGACCATCTGAAGACTGCACAAAACTCAAGGAGGTACACCAACCCTCTTAATACCTACAAGAGAAGGCTTCCTCACAACTCACCTGTAGTAACGTCCTTGTTCGATGGAAACCTTACTTTATCTACAATGGTTAAAAAACAATGTGTATCCAATATCTTCAAGACTTTAGGCATGTCTACTATCCCAGGATACCCTTGACAAATACCTCCTAAGTTTGAAAAGTGGTTGTCTAAGTTTTCTGACAATGATGTGACTACTGTCGAAGAGAATTTGGATAACTTTTGGGCCTTTTCCCAACTTAATCCTGTGAGTGATGATGATAAATATGTGGTGATAAAACTCTTCTCATCCACTTTCATCGATGATGCTAGGAGTGTTGGAAATATTGTTGTCATTGATTTCAAATACAGGGGGAGCCTACAAATATCCAAGATAAATATTATAAGCCTAAAAATGTCCAAGACAAAGATTACAATATGGATATTGTTGAAAGTATTACTATTTGATTTTTGATGGTTAGTTTGGATACCCTATATTTGAAGGTATTTTTACTTTACATACCTACCTCAAATGGGAGCACAAGTTATATGGTTGGAAATATTATTCCAAGACATTTCCAATGGTATATGGAATTCCTTCTAACTCCCTAGGAATGGGGAGATATGAAGTTTTTCGTCCAACAATCCAACCAAAAAATTGAGGTTGACTCAACTAGTATTTACAGGTCGGCCTAGAAAGTGGGGACAAAATTATTGTAAATACAAGATATATGTGCACATTTGTAGAGAAACCAAGCAAGAGATCAAGTTTGAAGTGCACATAAGTGATATGAGGTGCACTAAAGGTGTCAAGGTGTTTTTGTTTTTTATCTAAAGGTGTGCAAGAGAATTCTAAAGGATTTTCTTGGGGTCTTTCTTGTTTTCAAGGTACGCTATTATGATGTTGGCATCACAGTGATGCTATAGTGTGAACTATTATGAGTTTGTGATGTTACCATTATTGTGATGCTTCCATATGCACTATTCTGTTGTTTTCGTGTGCACTATTATGAGGTTGTGATGTTTCTGTTAGGGATTATATTTTGGAATGATGCTATAAAGATGGCTAGGGAATGAAGGCTACTTGTGACTATGGTTTGAAGGATTGTTTGTAGAATGAAGCATGTAGGTGAAGTCATAAGTATTATGTGTATGGATATTTTGGATTGGTGTCTACACATATCTTGTTGAGTTCATTCTCATGTGAGGGGATTGGTATCTCCCACAAGTTGGTGTCTACATGTCTGTTGGGTTGGTGCTCAGTTGAGGAGATTGATGTCTCTAGTAGGTTGGTGCCTACATCTTTTTGAGTTGGTGCTCAATTAAGGAGATAGGTGTATCTAGTAGGTTGGTGCCTACAATATTTTTAACAATAGTTTGGTGCCTACAATCTTTGTAACAATAGGTTGGTCCCTACATGAATTTATAAAAATTAGTTTTGTGGTTTTCTCCCGATTGAGTTTCCATGTTAAAATCTATGCATTGTGATTTGAATGTATATGTGATTATTGTTTCTCAGTTAACAAATGATTGATGATGGTTAAATAAATTAAAAATTATCTTATATTGATTCACCCCCCCTCTCAATATAAACATAATTTCAACAGTTGGAATTAAAGTGGGTTCCTTTGGAAACAATCTAACTATTGGAAGGTATATCTCAGGACCACACATGGATGGTCAAGAAGAATTCCTCTTCATATCCATGGATATAATGTCTATTGATCAATAAAATGAAGATAATAATAAAGAAAACTCATATTAATAAGAAGAAGACATTGACGGGGAAGTGAATCTTGAAGAAGAACTCGTTAGTGCCTTAGAATAAATAGACAAACTCAGGGGAATGAATAAAAAATAGAAAGATAAATTGAATAAATATGAAAAGAAAGATCATGATCTTGAAGAAACAAATAATACAATTATCATATTGAAGACTCAACTAGAACAGACAAAAGGTATAGAAAAGGTGGTGAGAAGTCAACTGAAAGAAAATGAAGAAAAATGCAAGAAGATAGACGCTGGAATCGTTTCCTTAAGAAAGGAAGTAGAGAAAGCAATTGATCAGTTGAATAGAATATTGAAGTTTCTAAAGAGTATTGAAATATTAGATAATATTATTAGTTTCCAAAAGTCACCATTCATCAAGACAGGTCTTGACTACGAGGAAAAACAAAAGACCCATGAGGGAGATACAAGCACCAAGGTCACAGAGCCATCATAAAAGGAAAATGAAGAAAACCCTAAAATATATTCCAATATTCTCAAAGGCTCCGTCAACAATGAAAACAACAACATGAAATGAATTGATGACCAACATAAATTAGATTCTTCCCACAAGAATGAGTTCAGAAGAGTTGTTCCACCAAGAAGAACTTTCACAAACCGGTACCAAAATCTCTTTCTTGGATATTGTTTTTCTTGCAATAATTTTGGGCATAAAACAATATATTGTAGAGTTTATGCAATAAGTGATCACATGAGCGATAGAAATAGAGGTTATTACAAAACCTCAAAGGATGATTATGTGAGAAAAAATACCAGAAGTTCTCATGGGTTTGCTAATAGAAACTACAATTCATTTGCTCCTCTACTTGATACTAAATGTTTTAAGTGCAATAACTATGGGAACATAGAACATGACTGTAGAAGCAACATTATAAAATATCCTAAACAAAACATGGAAGAAGATGTTTTTACCAAGAATAGAGAAGAATACACTAGGGTGTTGAAAATGAAGCAAGAATAATCGAAGAATGAAGAATGTGGACTTGCACTTTATACTCAAAATGAAGGGAACCAATGGTACATTGACAATGGATGTTCAAAACACATGACATGGAACTAGACCAAGTTTCTCATCTTGAAGGAAGAAAAATGAGGCAATGTTACTTTTGGAGATAACACTTCTGCAAGGATAATTGGAAAAGGCACTGTTAGTCTTGATAATGGAAATACTAAGACACATAATGTATTGTATGTTTAAGGGTTAATGCATAATTTTATAAGTGTCATCCAAATGTGTGATCAAGGTTACAACCCCACATTTCATTCTAAAGGGTGTGATATAAGAAAAATAGTTGCAGGAAGATTAGTGACAAATATAAACAAAACCTCAAGAGATGTATACATACTCGATAAAGTCAAAGGAGAAAAATGTTGTGTGGGAGTGTTATCTCTCTCATATCGTCAGTAAAGGGTAGCACAATATAAGGGGGAACATCCCTTTTCCATTGATGTAAAAGGGGGGGAATTTGCAGACAGAGGAATAATTGCAGACACAAGGAGAGTTGCACACAAGGGGAGTATTACAAAATTGACTAAGGGTTTCTATCAACGACAAAGGAGGAGATTGTTGGAAATATTGTTGTCATTGATGTCAAACACAAGGGGGATCCTAGAGATGTCCAATATAAATGTTACAAGAATATAGATGTCCAAGACAAATATTGCAAGATGGAGATTGTTGAAAGTATTACTTTTGGATTTTTGATGGTCGGTTTGGATACCCTATCTTTGAATACATTTTTACTTTACATACCTAGATCAAATTGGAGAACACATTATATGGTTGGAAAAATTATTCCGAGACCTTTATAATATATGGAATTCTCTCTAAATCCATAGGAATGAGGAGATATGAATTTTTCCATCCGAAAAACCAACTAGAAAATTGAGGTTGACTCAACCAATCTTTACATGTTGGCCTAGAAACTAGGGACATAATTATTATAAATACATGATAGATGTGCACATTTGTAGAGAAACCAAGCAAAAGATAAAAGCTGAGGTACACATAAGTCATATGAGGTGTGCTAATGGCATTGGGATGTCTTTTTGGGATCTAAAGGTGTGCAAGATAAGTCTAAGGTATTTTCTTGGGTTCTTTCTTGTTCTCAAGGTGCACTATTATGATGTTGTGACATTGTTGTCAATGTGATGCTACCCTGTGCACTATTATGAGGTTGTGATGTTGATGTCATTGTGATGCTTCCGTGTGCATTATTCTAATGTTGTGATGTTTCCATCACTATGATGCTACCTTGTGCACTATTATGAGGTTGTGATGTTGCCGTCGTGGATTATATTATGGAATGATTCTATGAAGATGGATAGGGAATGAACGCTGCACGTGCCTAGGGTTTGAAGGATTGTATGTGGAATGAAGCATGCAAGTGAAGTCAAAATTACTCTGTATATGAAGTTATTGGATTTGTGTCTACACATATCTTGTTGAGTTGGTGTTCATGTGAGTGGATTGACGTCTCCAATAGGTTGGTTCCTACAAATATTGTAATAGTAGGTTGGTGCCTACAAGTGTTGTTGGGTTGTTGCTTAGTTGAGGATATTGGTGTCTCCAATGGGTTGGTGCCTACAATATTTGTAACAGTAGGTTGGTGCCTACATGAATTGATAAAGATATATTTTATGGTTTTATCCTGATTTTGTTTCCATGCTAAACTCTTTGCATTTTGATTTAAGTTTATATGTGATTATTGTTTCTCAGTTAATGAATGATTGATGAATGATTAAATAAATTAAAAATTATATTATATAGATTCACCTCCCCCTTTCTCAGCATACACATAAGTTCAACAAGGTGGTGGTACAATAGTCTCCCTAGAAAAAGTATCAAGACCTGGGACCAATTTGAAGAGGCATTTATGAAAATATGGGGTGCTAAGGAAGACCCTAAATTTTTTTTGTTGTGCCTTACTGAAATAAAACATATAGAGAATGAAACTATCAAAGAGTTTGATGTCAAGTTTGAAAATTTGCTTTAGAAAATACCTAATAACCTTCACCCTGGAAAAGATCATTTTATTTTCCTCTACATAAAGGACTTCCAGGGACATTTTGGGTTCATTCTTAGGGACAAGACTCCTCTTAAAGAGGCCCAAGAAGTGGTTGCAAAAATCAAGGATAATATTTCAACCTATAAGGTAGAAACTTTCTATGCTCCAAGAGCCAAGGCTGATCCCAACCCAAGAACATTACACAATGCTGAGCCCACTCAAGATGTTAGCAATCCATGGGAAGAAATGATTGAAGAAGCAATAAATGACCTCACAAAAAATCAAACCCTAATGATGAACAAGGTCACTAATTTGGAGAGGGCACATGAGCAAGCCACTAAACCTCCTTTTAGGGTCCAACCTCAAAGATCAATCCAAGTGTGGAAACAAAGGGTCCCAAATGAAAAAAGGGTTCCCAACACTCTATATCCTTCAAATGTTATAAGTCAAGAAGAGAGTCCTTGGTGTCTACCTTGTGGAGATTCAGATTGGTAACATGAGTGTCCAAGGAATAATGGGGAACCTGATCATATGAATGTATTTTATACCACAAACTATATCTTTGCAATATCTCCCCAAGAGTGCTTCAATATCACACTTAAACAACTTGAGGAGGGCAAGAGAGAAGCATCCAGGAGGGATATGATGGATATCATAAACAATATGGATGAGGAATCAAGGGAGAAGCTTAGGAAGAATGAATTGCAAGTGTACATAAGACAGAAAAATGTGCGTCAATCGCTTCCCGGTGACCCTAGGTTCCCTCTACCAAGGATTCCTCCACCATCTACAAATGATGCTCCTCCTAGTTCCAATTTGATAGAGGCTAATGAAATATACTTGAACATTGACATAAATATCATCTTGGCGAAGATAAGTGTGCCCGTACCTCTAATAAAAATCATTAAGATCCATTCGATAAGAAGAAAAGTTGAGAAATTCTTTAGAGTACAAGGTGAAACTATAGACCCTCCTATAATGTTGCAAGATAACCATTTCAGACCACATTATGATGAGCACCCACATTTCTACATTTCTCTACAAATGAACAATAAGAATTTGAACAACTGTGTGCTTTTATCAAGGGTAGGTGCAAATTTCATGGCCTTGAAAGTAATGAGACAATTAGGTTTGGAAGTTACAAGGCCTTACATAAATGTCTGTGGGATTGAAACTAGGGTTATTCCCATGCATGGTGTTATAGAAAACATGAAGGTCCACCTTGACCGATATCCTAATATAGTTTTCCTGATGGACATTGTGGTCATAGATGTCCTAGATATTTGAAGAATGCTCTTGTATAGAAAGTTTGTTGCAATGTTGGGTGGTACTTTACAGATGGATTTGACTTATGCTAATATACCCATGGATGATGAAATGATGCAGTAAGGAATGCAACCACACCCCCGTCACGCCCTCCTGCTCACAGGATCGATTCTAAAACCCCATTATTCGAGTTGAATTAGCTCTTGGGATCCCTTGCTGGAATCCTCTTCTGAAACCCGATCCACAGGTCCTTTAATTCCCTGTCACGACCTCTGCACCTAACCGTGGTTGTCCCCTGATCTTAATTTCAGGTCATTGGGGTTTCACTATCCCCATGCTTGAGAGTTCCTACTCTCTCCAACTCCCGATCTCCAATGAGATCCTCTCCGGCCTAAGCCCCTCTGGCTATGCCCTTTAGTCCATACGACCATTCTCCATAAGACCACAACTTTACATCATCCTATCAGGGTTTTGAGTTTCAATTTCCTAATGAGCTCTCTTCTACCCTTAGCCCCTCCTGGCTAGGCTCTGGATCCATGTGACCTTTCCTGTGTGACCGCAGCCATATACCTCTGTCAGGGTTTTGGGGGTTTCGATGTCAAAATGCAATCGTCCCCTGGATCCGCGATCCTCCGATTCCTAACACGCTTTAACTTCAGCTAGCCCTCCTAGCTCAGCCCCTGGTCCACATGACCATCACCCCGTGACCACAACCTTACCCCTCATCGGGGTTTCAGGGTTTGCGATGCCAAAATGCATACGCCTACAAGATTCACGATTTTCCAATTCCCGACGCACTCCTTCCGTGTCAGCTCTCACCCTTCCTGGCTATACCATGGTCCATATGACCGCTACCATATGAACTTATCCATACCTCTCATTGGGGTTTCAGGGTTCTTGCTGTCAATGTGCATATGCCCTTGGAACCCACAATATTTCGATCCCTGACTTCCTCCATATTCCTGACACGCGTCCCACCGAATGGACAGTTCAGATTCCGCGTCGGGGTTTCCACTATGGATTTCCCCGATCCTTTGTCCAAGGGAATACCGATTTGTCGATTCTCGATGTGTCGGTCCTCCGACATCTTTCAGCCTTTGACCTGCCACCTATCCTCCACTAACTTCGTCTGTGGCCCCACACGACTCTTCCGTCGGGATATCGCGTTTCGTGATTCCAAGTTGCACAAACCACTTGTCACTAGGATCATCGATATCCTGATGAACCAAAAATTGATGGACGACTTCCTTGTCGGCCCTTTCCCGATGACACCGATCGTTGCCACGCGTCCTTTCATATGGACTATCCCGATTCCTCCAGGATTTCAAGACTTTCGATGTCCCATTTCCTTCGACCTTGGGAACTCCGATTTTTCGATGGCCAATATTCCGACTTTCTTCGGATCTCCGCCACGTGTCTCCACTAATGGACGGCTCTGATCCAATCTCGTGCTTTCATGACTCCTAATTCTCCAGAAGTCTTGCCTTCCCGACCTCTGATATGCCGATGGGCTCCTGATCTTGCACGCGTGTCCCAACTGACAGACGACTGTGATTTCTTTCACTATTTTGGGATTTCTGATGTCCTGACCCTCACGACCTCGAGAATCCTGATTTCCCGAATGCTGATATGCCGATGGCTCCACCCCTTGTCGAGATTTCTCTTCTTGTTCATGAGGACTTAACTCCCTCGCAACTTCTGCAGATCCAACGGCTGGCGGCGATCCTAAACCAGATCTAATGGCTCAAATCTGTTCTTTCTCGCTGTGCTCCTCCTGAGGTTAAAATCTGCGCACCTTCTCCTGATCCAATGACTTAGGGGATTTCTGGGTGAGATCCGATGGTTGTCGCTCTCCTCTTCTGTGCGCTTCTCCTGATGCCTTTCTAGACGTGAATCTTCAACGGTCTAGATCTCTTTTCTCCAGCAGATCCGACAGCTGCTGTTGTTGCCTCCTGAGCTTCCACGCATTCTTCCAAGACTAGGAAGAATTTCCAGCTCCCAAAGGCCTCAACCTTTGCTTCGTCTCCGTGAACTCCACAACTGTGAGTTCTTGACTGTGCACGTAAAAATGTTGTCCCTCCTGATATTTTATCTTCGAACCCTTGAAGGATACTTCAACTTCTGCGCTCCTTGCAGAGTCTTCCCGTGCACATGCTAGTGCTATCTCTTCTGAGCTTCTGCAACCACTCAGACCCCTTGAGGGATTTTGTCTTTCTTCTCCCACAGATGGAGAATATAGTGCCTTCCTGGTAGTCTCTCGGCTCAAGCAACCTCTTTCTGAGTCTTTCTGGGTGTTCAACAACCCAGTGAAGATCCTTCAGTGGAATCTTCCTCACCTCCATAACTCAAAGAGTTCTCTTCTCCCATGCTTTCCTGCACACAGTCTCAATGAACACCTGGCAGAGTATCTTCTCAGAACTCCCAACAATTCTGTCTTCTTCTCCTGTGCACCTATGCACCTGCTCGATGCCCTCCTGGAAGAGCTCTCAGAATCCTCAGTGATTCTGGTCCTCTTAAGAACTCACAGCAGAGTTCTTCCCCAACGTAACCCGTGCGTATGATCAATGCCCACTTGGCAGAGCTCTACAGAATTCCCAACAGAATTCGGTCTGCAACTGTGTCTTCTCCCACATAGCCTTGCCTCCTGAGGTGTTCAACAACCTCAAAGGTCTTCCTCTTGAGTTGTTGACTTCATTCCTGCACCGCAGCACGTCTTTGTCTGACTCCGCAGAGTTCAGAAGTGCATCCTCTGTGCACCAGTATTCAGAGACCGTAGTACTCTGTCATGCCCTCCCGGCATTAAACCTCAAAGACCCTCTTCTAAAATCAATCACACTTCTGCAAATTCCTATCTAACACACACACATTCACAACGTATAAAAGAACACACACAGACATCCATATAACACAGAACATGTGCAGGAAAAACTGCTTCTGTTTATATTAACAATGGCAAATGCCTGAAATTACAATGATGTTCCTGAGCTCTCTCTGTCTCTTCTCTACTCCTACTCATCTATATTCTAACTCCTCCTCTTCTCTCCCTCAAAATGAGGCCTAAAAATCTCTTTTACCTGAGGGGCTCATTGAGCGCTTCCCTCCAGGTCTACCTACTCTATTCAATTACATTAAATGGTTGTCTAGTCCAACATTTGGATCTAGATCTCAGTCGACATAGCATTAAAGCTGATCTTATCTACAGCTTGCGCAAAGGCACGGCTTCCATGGCTCACCAGCCTAAGCATTTAATTACATCCAATTCAAATTTTAAATGAGGTTGCGCCTCTCGTTTAGTGTGCGATCTGAATTCACTAGCGTGGCTGGTTGGCTGGCTGGCTGACGTGGAGAGATGATCCTACATCAAACTCCTCAGCTGCAAAATCATGAGCTCCTACTCATGCGCTTCCCATCTAAGCTGTTGGAAATCCTCCTAGATCCCAAACAAATATCTAGAGCTTCCCATTTGCTCCAACTTGCTATTGCTGCTGCTTCTGCACCGCTGCTGCTGCTTCTTTTCTGCCGAACTTCTCCTCGTTGGCAGTTTTTGCTGACTCCAACATCAACCTTCTAATCTCTTCTATTACTTTGTCCAGTTGCTCCAGTGGTTGGCTCTGCTCATGTAGTCTCCTCAGCTGCAAAACTTTCCTGCAGTTGGGTAGATCGCTATGATCTCCCATGCCATCTTCTTCATCTTCATCGGTGGCCTCAAGTTGCCACTCTGCTGCAGACTTCAGCTCTACAGTCTCCCTTTGACTGACTTGTTGTTCAGTCACCTTCCCTGACAGTTCAACTTCTGTCAGTTCTCTTGCTGGCCCTGGATTGTTCAACCAATCCTCCAGCATCTCTAGCTCCATCTCTCATGGAGTGATAACTTTACTTGCCTTCTCCTTGGCTTCCTTTGCTGCTAGCTCCAATGCTACAGCTCTTTCAGCTTCCTGGCTGAAATCATTGAGCCATTCCTCAGAATGCTCCTTCTCTTCTCCTTCTTCTTCTGCTTCTGCTTGGGCAGTCTCAAATACCTGCTCCAATTCTTCTTCTTCCCTGACAGTCATCGTCAGCTGTGACTGTTCTGATGTTGCACCATCTGCAACACCGATTTTTTCCTCCTCCTGGGCATATGGTAGGAATACTCCAAATCCCCCAATCATCAGAAGATTTCTCATATCTTCCATCTCTGTCAGCTGCATCTGCTGATCCAAATCCATCTCTAAATTTATGAGACCCTCAGATAGCCTCATCTGCTTTGTCAGCTCCTCTGGCTGATTCCAACTCACTTCTGAGTTTATGAGACCCACAGATAGCCTCATCTGCTCATCCCTTCCCACCTGGAAATATGGGATGCTTCCACTGCCCTCC
Organism: Picea abies; assembly: GCA_900067695.1. Classification (NCBI taxonomy): domain Eukaryota; kingdom Viridiplantae; phylum Streptophyta; class Pinopsida; order Pinales; family Pinaceae; genus Picea; species Picea abies. The sequence continues at coordinate 17,179 of CBVK0101516215.1, forward strand.
TGGCAGACTATGAGATCAACCGATCCCATCTTCATCAGCAACCCTTGCTGAATCAAACTCTCCTTCGAGTCCACGAGACTTTCAAACAGTCTCGAATGTTCATCTCTGCCCACCTGGCAGTCTGAGATGCTTCTGCTACCCTCCTGACAGTCTTCAAGATCCCACAACGATCTCCTTTCATTGCCTAGATGGAAATGTGAAATTCCCTGGCTATCCTCCTGACAGTCTTTGAGATCCCGCAGTGATCTCAATCTGTTGCCCTCCTGGAAAATGAGAATTTCTACTTCTCTTCCCTCCTAGCAGTTCTTGAGATCATCATCAGTCGATCCCAATTCATCCTCTTCATCATCGAGACCTCTCCCAGTCTCTGGTTTACAGACATAAATCACCTTTTCTTCTGTGGCCTTGAGGTTTTCAGCATACCTCAACCATCTCTTTAGCAGCCTACGCTGCCCTCTGACCATCAACTCCTTGACTAGCCATTTTGCTTTTTCCTTCTCCATGGGAAATTTGTGCATCCGTCTCCTCCTCCTATCCTGCCACATCTGCAGTTCGAGCTTCTCTATGTCTACCTTTAATTCATAGAGCTCTCTATCCCTTTCTTTATCCATTTCTTCAAGATTTTCTACCTTTCTCTCCTTCCTCCCAGCATGCCTATGGTCTTCAATAACCATGGTGCTGTCTCTGGTTGCCTTCATGGAAAATATGCTACTGTCACTCCACATCCCGAGTGTTTCCAGATTCATCCTACAGTCCTGCTGACTGTCTTCTTGACTGCTGCCTACCCACAAACAATTGTCACAGAGTCCTCAGCAACTCTGTCTTCCTCTTATCTCCTCTGTCTGCAATATACAAATAGAGTCCTAGCTCTGATACCACTTGACGTGTATCAGAGTATTCTCTTCCTCTTCCTGCCTCTTCCTGCCTGAAATATACCAATAAGAAATCAGCTCTGATACCACCTGATGCAGTAAGGAACATGACCGCACCCCCGTCGCGCCCTCCTGCTCACAGGATCAATTCTAAAACCCCATTATTCGATCTGAATTAGCTCTTGGGATCCCTTGCTAGAATCCTCTTCTGAAACCCGATCCACAGGTCCTTTAATTCCCTGTCACGACCTCTGCACCTAACCATGGTTGTCCCATGATCTTAATTTCAGGTCATCGGGGTTTCGTTATCCCCGTTCTTGAGAGTTCCTGCTCTCTTCAACTCCCGATCTCTGATGAGCTCCTCTCCGGCCTAAGCCCCTCTGGCTATGCCCTTTGGTCCATACGACCATTCTCCATAAGACCACAACCTTACATCATCCTATCGGGGTTTTGAGTTTCAATTTCCCGATGAGCTCTCTTCTGCCCTTAGCCCCTCCTAGCTAGGCTCTGGATCCATGTGACCTTTCCTGTGTGACCGCAGCCATATACCTCTGTCGAGGTTTCGGGGGTTTCGATGTCAAAATGCAATCGTCCCTTGGATCCACGATCCTCCGATTCCCGACACACTTTAACTTCAGTTAGCCCTCCTGGCTCATCCCCTGGTCCACATGACCATCACCCCATGACCACAACCTTACCCCTCGTTAGGGTTTCGGGGTTTGCGGTGCCAAAATGCATACGCCTACAAGATTCACGATTTTCTGATTCTCGACGCGCTCCTTCCTAGTCAGATCTCGACCTTCCTGGCTATACCATGGTCCATATGACCACTACCATATGACCTTAGCCATACCTCTCATCGGGGTTTCAGGGTTCTTACTGTCAATGTGCATACGCCCTTGGAACCCATGATATGCCGATCCCCGACTTCCTCCGTATTCCTGACACGTGTCCCACCGAATGGACGGTTCAGATTCTGCGTCGGGGTTTCCACTATGGATTTCCCCGATTCTTTGTTCACAGGAATATCGATTTGCCGATTCCCGATGCGTCGGTCCTTTGACGGCTTTCGGCCTTTGACCTGCCACCTTTCCTCCACTAACTTCGTTTGTGGCCCCACACGACTCTTCTGTCGGGATATTGCGTTTCGCGATTCCAAGTTGCACAAACCACTTGTCACCAGGATCATCGATATCCCGATGAACCAAACACCGATGGACGGCTTCCTTGTCAGCCCTTTCCCGATGACATCGATCACTGCCACGCATCCTTTCAGATGGACAGTCCTGATTCCTCCAGGATTTCAATACTTTCGATGTCCCATTTCCTTCGACCTTGGGAACTCCGATTTTTCGATGGCCAATATTCGGACTTTCTTCGGATCTCCGCCACGTGTCTCCCCCAACAGACGGCTCCGATCCAATCTCGCGCTTTCACGACTCCTAATGCTTCAGAAGTCTTGCCTTCCCAACCTCCGATATGCCGATGGGCTCCTGATCTCGCACACGTGTCCCAACTGACGGACGACTGTGATTTCTTTCGCTGTTTTGGGATTTCTGATGTCCCGACCCTCATGACCTCGAGAATCCCGATTTCACGAATGTTGATATCTCGATGGCTCCACCCCTTGTCAGGATTTCTCCTCTTGTTCACAAGGACTTAAATCCCTCGCAACTTCTGTAGATCCAACGGCTGGCGGCGATCCTGAACCAGATCTAATGGCTCAGATCTGTTCTTCCTCATTGTGCTCCTCCTGAGCTTAAACTCTATGCACCTTCTCCTGATCCAATGACTTACGGGATTTCTAGGTGAGATCTGACAGTTGTCGCTATCCTCTTCTATGCGCTTCTTCTGACGCCTTCATGGACGTGAATCTTCAATGGTCTAGATCTATTTTCTCCAGCAAATCCGAAGGCTTCTGTTGCTGCCTCCTGAGATTCCACGCGTTCTTCCGAGACTAGGAAGAATTTCCAGCTCCCAAAGGCCTCAGCCTTTGCTTCGTCTCTGTGAACTCCATGACTGTGAGTTCTCGACTATGCGTGTAAAAATGTTGTCCCTCCTAAGCTTTTATCTTCGAACCCTTGAAGGATTCTTCGACTTCTGCGCTCCTTGCAGAGTCTTCCCGTGCACACCCTAGTGCTATCTCTTCTGATCTTCTGCAACCACCCAGACCCCTTGAGGGATTTTGTCCTTCTTCTCCCACAGATGGAGAATATAGTTCCTTCCTGGCAGTCTCTCGGCTCAAGCAACCTCTTGTAGAGTCTTTCTAGGTGTTCAGCAACCCAGTGAAGATCCTTCAGTGGACTCTTCCTCACCTCCAGAACTCAAAGAGTTCTCTTCTCCTGTGCTTTCCTGCACACAGTCTCAATGCCCACCTGGCAAAGTATCTTCTCAAAACTCCCAGCAGTTCTGTCTTCTTCTCCTGTGCACCTATGCACCTTCTCGATGCCCTCCTAGTAGAGCTCTCAGAATCCTTAGTGATTCTGGTCCTCTTAAGAACTCACATCAGAGTTCTTCCCCAACGCAACCCGTGCGTATGCTCAATGCCCACTTGGCAGAGATCTACAAAATTAACAACAGAATTTTGTCTGCAATTGTGTATTCTCCCACACAGCCTTGCCTCCTAAGGTGTTCAGCAACCTCAAAGGTCTTCCTCCTAAGTTGTTGACTTCAGTCCTGCACCGCAACACGTCTTTGTCTAACTTCGCAGAGTTTAGAAGTGCATCCTCTGTGCACCAGTATTCAGAGACCGCAGTACTTTGTCACGCCCTCCTGGCATGAAACCTCAAAGACCCTCTTCTGAAATCAAACACACTTCTGCAAATGCCTATCTAACACACACACATTCACAGCGTATAAAAGAACACACACAGACATCCATATAACATAGAACATGTGCAGGAAAAACTGCTTCTGTTTATATTAACAATGGCAAATGCCTGAAATTACAATGATGTTCCTGAGCTCTCTCTGGCTCTTCTCTACTCCTACTCATATATCTTCTAACTCCTCCTCTTCACTCCCTCAAAATGAGACCTAAAAATATCTTTTACTTGAGGGGCTCATCGAGCGCTTCCCTCCAGGTCTACCTACTTTATTCAATTACATTAAATGGCTTTCTAGTCCAACATCTGGATCTAGATCTCAACTGACCTAGCATTAAAGCCGATCTTATCTACAGCCTGCGCAAAGGCATGAATTCCATGGCTCACTAGCCTAAGAATTTAATTACATCCAATTCAAATTTTAAACGAGGTTGTGACTCTCTTTTAGTGTGCGATCTGAATTCACTGGTGTGGCTGGCTGACGTGGAGAGATGCTCCTGCATCATGAAACCAATGATCACCTACCCAACCTAATGTTGATTTTTTTAGCTTCAGGCATGTATTCTCACATGACCCTAGGTTTTGGGCATGTGGGAATTATTGTGGGAACCACATGACACTTTCAATTTGGTGAAAACCCCCTTGGATTTGAGTGGGGGCTTCATGGGTTGGGTGATTAGATTTGTGGGCTTGTGTTGGGGCTTCACACCCACACGGAAAACCTAATTTGATGTTGACTTGTGGAGGGGATTCTGTGGTGACCCTTAAGGATTGTGTATAAGTCAGAGAGGTCATTGTGACATTATATATCATGTAGAGTGCGTGGAGACATGATAAAGATAGCACAAGTGAGTCTGCACTTGTGCTAGGAGGTTTGGTGATTTCAACAAAGGGAAATTCTGCTAGGGTGGAAAATCCAGCCTAGGGTTGAGAACTCTCTATATTATGTTCTTGGCAGGGAAAATCACACCGCACATGTGGGAAAGAGAGGAAACCTCAGAAGGAAGATATTGTATGAAGTGGAGAGAGTTGTACAAAGTGTCTGTACAATTTTTTGCATGTACGTGGGTTGTAGTGGGAATAATCATGTATGTACTCGGGTTTCTATAGGAATAGTCATGTGCATCCGTACAAGTTATTCTAGGCAAGAGAATATCCATTCAAGATGGTGTTAGGTGACCTTAGCAGGTCGTACATGTGGTCTGCAATAGATTTGTGGATAGAGAAGATTTCCAAAATATATTTGAGGTTTGGTTTTCTGATTTGTATGGTTATTGGAGAACAAGGTTGTTCTCAGTTTTGGTGACTTTGGAGGACAATGTTGTCCTCAAATTTTGGTGATATTGTATTGGATGGGAGGGCTAGTTTTTCCTTCAGGAGTTCTGATCATAACAAGATTACAAAACTGAAATTATGTCTCATGTGTATTGATGATTCATCTCTGATCTTTGTGTTTCCGCTGCATATGTTTTTAGTCAATAATTTTCAGTGTAGAATTGTTCAGTGATAACATCTAGGGTGTTACTATTGGTTCACTAGGAAGCAATTTCTTAGATCTGAAAATCAATCACATAGAGTTGCATGTGAAAAATTGAAATGGTATCAAATATCGAGATCCAAAGAGAAGGTGATCATATTAAGACACATTTTGGATACAACACTAGAGGATTGTTTCTCTTGTTCTGGGAAAGTTAGAGGTGATAGCTCTGAGAGGGAGATATAGTGACGATTTTAAGTGGAAACATGTTAGCTGGTCTCTAGTTTGAGACATGGAGCATAATGTCCAAATGAGGATTTATGGGATATTGTAGCTCGATGGTGTGGAAGGTTGGGAGTTCTGGTGGATTGGCAGAGAGCCTGAATCAAATTAGTATGTTATGTGGAAGATTTCCAACCCCGTTGATGGAATTTTAGTGACTTTTCATACTGAGTTGTGATGGGTGCAACTCAGATTCTTTGGAAAGGATGAAATAGTTTCTTGTGTATCACAAGTTGATGAGGTAGAGTCTTCATTGGGCCGAAGAGTTGCACATTGTCGAGGTATGATGATGTATGAGGTATTTTACCTAGGAGGATGAGGATACTACATAAATGAGTTATCGAGGCCTAGAGTGGACTAGACTGAGTGACCAACCGCATATTGGGATTGTTTAGAGAAGTCCACATGATCAATGGTAGCATGTGAAGACATAGAGAGTTTTTGGTGACTTAGATGATGGACTTGAGGAGAAGTTAATAGGATGGTTGTGACTCGGGGAAGAAGTATTCTTGCCTTGGAGGATTTTATAATTCTTATACAATGATATCCACCAACACATGACAGGGTCACATGATTTTTTCATGATTTTCATAGTGTTTGACTCAAGTATGCACAAGGAGCTTGACAGGAGCACCATGCATGTAGTACAACGATCTAGAGTAGTGGTATTTTAGATGGATTAAGGGGGTGTGTTGTGAGTGAAAAATGTGCTATGGGTTCTTTTAATGCCGTCATTTTTATTTCCATTTAGAGTCAGTTTTGAGTCACATTATGATCCATGCGCCCAAACATGTGAATTCAAGTACGTAACATCGTGAGTTTGAAGTCAGCAAATGGTTAGTTGGCCCTTGGAAATGGGAAAGGGTGTCAGAGTCGAAAACTGTATACGTGGTACAAGCATGTCTTTTCCCAAAAGGTAGAATCCTGTAATAGAGGGACAAACACCCATATCGGTTGAAACCTTTACCCTGGTGACTCCAGTCCAAAAAAACCAGTAGCCCCAAGTAGAACTACTCAGGAAACCTAGATCCAAAGACTTTTCACACCGGAGTGAATCCTGACCAAAACCCCTCTGAGCCTGTGTACGACCCCGAGAATATTTTTTGCAAGGCTAGAGAGCAGGCGCCAGACCCATTTTATTTCCTGGATAGAAGTCTATCCTTGCCCAAAGACGATGCGTAGATCATTAATGACCTTGATTTTGATGCACTTTTCGAGCAAACTTTGTTCAGGTCTAAGTTAGAAACCAGTTTGGACAAGACCATTTTCGACCCAAACAATTTCCAAGCCCTAGTGACAAATAATATCCCCCAAAATATGAATCCCCCTAGGGTTATGGCTGCCAGATTCGCTCCCCTCATTCCTCCAACCCAGTTACATGACTTGCCTAGAAATTATAGCTAAAGAATCAGACTCTACGACATTGAGGGAAATGTTTCTGTCGAGAAACACCTGGACTGGTTTAACGACTTTGTCGGCCTGGAGGAGGTAGACTACGTGGATGAAAAAATGAGGCTTTTTGTGCAAAACATTTTGGGAGACATAAGAAAGTGGTTCAAATCCCTCTCGCCCACGAGCATTCAGGACTTCATAGCATTTGAAAGGTCCTTCCTAGATAAGTGGGGGGATAAGAAAAAGCCTTTGCAACTACTAACACAATACAATAACATGAAGAAAGAACTGGAGGAAATGGTCCAGGAATGCTCGACTTATTTTTTGAAGGTATAGAACTCCATCCTTGCTAAATTAAAGGCCCCTCCTGGTGCTACGCAGTTGCGGTATGCAAATTCTTTTGATAGTGAATTCGCTCTGCTGTTGAGAGAAAGAAGATCGATGAGTCTGGATGCCATAATGAGTAACACTATCGAGGTTGAAGTGAACATGATGGTGTCAGGAAAAATCAAATAGAAGTTCAATCGGGGTGACAAAATACCCCAAGGAGATGCACAACCATCGATGTTGTGGTCCTTAGACGAAAAATTCCACATGATGATGAAGACCATGGAAAATTTGATGGAAATAATGTTCGTGGGAAAAAGGCTTGTTGTGCGAGAACAAAACGACCCACAACCCAAAAATCAGAATCTCCAGAGGGGTCTGATTCCTCAAATCAAGCAACGGGACCTAGGTGACTAGTAGGCGAGACCTCCTTTCTAGAAAAACTATGTAGACAAGGATTTTGACCAGTATTTAAACGATCGGATACATTGTTGTGATGAAAAAAACCCTCGTGTGTTCTTGACGAAGAGCGAACACGATTGATATATGAGCCAAAACAAAGACTTCGCGCTGGAAACCGATGATGGTATGATACTGGAAATAGATGATGCACCGTCTTGGGAGAAGGAAGAATTCAAGAAAGGTTATAAAAATGCTATCATGCAATTTCCAAAGAAGTACAACCTTCGGATTAAAGATGTACCTACCGAGCTAAGATAAACAGACTTTGTAAATAAGCCTACAACGGACACACCTTCCATGAACCGACCGATACTAGACAACACAACCAAGGATGTAGTCGATAAGGTGAAGTCGAAGGAGGAAGTCCCCAAAAAATCCTCAGAGACAAGCCGGGAGATGAGCGGAAAAGAGGTAGAAAAAACTTGTTCCCCTTTCAATTTTGAACATGAAATGGCCAAAATAAAAATCTCTGTTCCATTCAATGAGTTGATTAGAAGGGGTGAGTATCGAGAACAAATCATTAAAATGTTGAAAATGGGAGGGGCCCTCGATACTTTGAACATTCGAGATGACGACCCTGTCATATTGTTTGGTCCATGCATTGAAGAGACAAGCGATGATGAAGATGTCCCCCCTTTCTATGTTAGTCTGAAGATCCACGATCTGAACTTGCATAATGCCATTCTTGATTCTAGCACATCCCACAATCTCATGCCGAAGGTGGTCATGGACGAGATGGGTTTAGAAGTCACTAGACCATGCAAGGACCTTTTCTCCTTCGATTCGAGGAAAGTCAAATGTTTGGGTCTTATCAAAGACCTGGTTGTATCGTTGGCTCAAATCCCCACCAAGAACATGGTCATGGACATAGTCGTCGTAGACATACCCTTGAAGTTCAACATGCTGCTTTCAAGATTATGGGCTGGGAATTTGAAGGGCACATTGCAGATGGATATGACTTACGCCACTATCCCTATTTTTGGCCATGACAAAAGGCTATACAGAGAAGTGCTACTGAAATACATGGTAAGGAGCAAGACGTAGCCCCACAATCATCCTATATATGATTTCGACACCGAAGTAGGTTCGTTTATATTCTACAATGATTTTAACTTTGGAGAAGAGGGATCGATGATCATCACGACAACTGACGAGGAAACCATGCAAGAAGCAATAGAGTGCGCCGAATCAGAAGATTGCATGGAAAATGGGGTGTGGAACATGATTTTTGATGATGCATTCAACCAAGAAGGAGTCGGGGATGGTATATGGGTTAGCCCCCCTAAATCAAGCACAAAGTTTGGTTCATTCAAGCTCGCATTTGAATGAACTAACAACATGGCCGAGTATGAAGCGCTAATATTGGGCTTACAAGTTTTTAATTAACTAGGCGCGCAGAGGATAATAATGCGTGGATATTTTGAGCTGATCATAAATAAGGTGAAAGGTGTGTATCAGACCAAGCACCCTAAACTAAGAGCGTACAAAAATATGGCTTTGGACCTTCTTGAAGGATTTTCGGAGTATGACTTGACTGCTATCCACATAGAACAGAATTAGATCATTGATGCGTTGACCACCTCAGCCTTAGTTTTCAAGATTCCCATTCTTCCAGACAAAATATATGAAATCGAGGTCAAGCACAGGCCGACAGTACCCGACAACATCAAACACTGGCAGTTGTTTGACGACGACAAACAGGTGGAAAGGTTCCTCCTCATGAGCGACGAGTTCTCTAACAAAAACATCGGCGGGGAATACTATGGTGACGAAGATGAGGGTGCAGATGCATAGTGACGACGAACCTTTCTAGAACCAGATCATAGGAAGGGATATAATACAACTAAAAAATAATATTATTCCAAAGGGGTTGGTGCCGCTGGAAAAGATATTTGACAAAAATGATGTGGCTAAGAACCCTAAGATCACCGCAAGCACAAAAGACATGGAAGAATGCAACATCGGGATCAAGGCAAAGCCGAAGATGGTAAAATTATAAAAAACACTCAGTCCGGAGGTCAAGCAAGATTACATAAAACTCATGAAAGATTTTTCGGACGTCTTTGCATGGAGATACGATGATATGAAAGTGTATGACATGAAGGTGATCCAACATGTTATCCCTCTCAAGGAAGATCAAAAACCTTTCAAACAAAAGTTGAGATGGATAAATCCCTTGTTGTTTCCACTGATCGAGAAAGAGGTAAACAAGATTTTCGATGCCAAAATGATTGTTTCCTTAAGATTCTCGAAGTGGATAGCTAACTTAGTACATGTGAGAAATAAAAGCGGTGAAATTATACTGTGCGTAGACTTCCGAAATTTGAATAAGGTGTCTCTCAAAGACCACTACCCCCTTCCCAAAATGGTCTACATCTTGAAAAAGGTAGTGGGATCTCAGAAGATTTCCATGATGGATGGTTTCTCAGGATATAACCAAATCATGGTCCACCCGGAGGACAGAGAGAAGATGACCTTCACCACTCTGTGGGGAACGTTCATGTACGCTAAGATGTCGTTCGGCCTGGTGAACGCTGGTTCCACCTTTTAAAGGGAAATATACATCGCGTTTGCTGATGAGAAGGAAAAATTCATCATGATTTATATTGATGACATCACAGTGTATTCTACCTCTAACAAACAACATCTCGAGCACCTGAAGAGGGTTTTCCAAAAGTGCATATAGTTCTTCATATCACTGAATCCAGGTAAATCTCATTTCACGGTGGAGGAAGGCAATATTTTGGTGTACATCATTTCCAAGGAAGGTATTAAAATAGACCCCAACAGGTTTGAAGGGATTTTGAAGATCGACACCCCGCCCAGTAAAAAGGAGGTACAATCTTTCCTGGGTAAGGTGAACTTTTTGAGGAGATTTATCCAAACCTGGCAGAAATCATAAAACATATAACTTGTATGCTCAGGAAAGGAAATGATATTAAGTGGAAGCCAGAGTCCAAGAATTCCTTCGAAGATATCAAAGTGGCTCTAACTAAATCCCCTATGCTAGCCAACCTGGACTTTATGTAGGATTTCCTCCTTTTTTCATTTTCCTCATAACACACTATTACTAGAGTACTATTGTAGAAGGACGAACATGATTTCGAAAAACCCATAGCCTACTTCATCCAGGCACTGCGCAACTCTCCCCTAAAGTATGAAATTATGGAAAAACATGTGTATGCCTTAGTAAAAACTTTGAAGGAATTCAGGACATATATATTGCACTCCCATGTCATCGCCTGTGTGCCCAATAATTCAATAAAGGAAATCCTAACTCAGCCTGACCCGGAAGGAAGGAGAGGGAAGTGGATAGTAGCCATGTTAGAATATGATCTTGAGATCAAGCCTAAAAATATTTTCAAGGGTCAGGTCCTTGCGAATTTGATGGCGTAGTCAGACTGCGACGTCGTAGGTATGAACTTCATTGCTGATCTGTCAAAGTGTCCTCAAGAAGAAAAAGTTGTGCAGATGCCTCAGCGTTTCATTGATTCTTTGTGGTATGCAAACATCATATATGTATTGGAGAATATCCAGTCCCCTCCAGGCATGAGTAAGACTAAGGTGAGATTCCTAAAGCTTAAAGCGATTAAGTTCTAAGTTTTGGACAATTCAGTGTATTGGAAAGATCCCAGAGGAATAGTGTTAAGTTGTTTGTTGGAAGACGAGGCGACACAGGCCATACAGGAATTTCACAGAGGTGACTACGAAGGGTGCCACTATTGGAAGAACACCACGCACAATATCCTAAGGGTAGGTTATTACTGGCCGACGATTTTCATTGACGTATATAAAGAGGTCTTTAGCTGCAACGAGTGCCAGATTTTTGATGGGAGGAGAAAGCTACAACCCTACCCTTAAAGCCAATCTCAGTCGAAGTGCCTTTCATGCAGTGGGGCCTAGATTTCATAGGAGAGATAAACCCACCATCCTCCACACAACATAAATGGATTCTCATGGCCACCGATTATTTTACAAAGTGGATTGAGGTGGTCCCCACAAAGCAAGCTACCGACATGGTCATCATACATTTCCTGGAGACAAACATCTCGTCAAGGTTTGGGTGTCTTGTTAAGATCATAACAGATAATGTGGCCGCATTCAAGTCTAAAAGGATGGAGAAGTTCTATCAGTATTATAACATAACCTTGGGGCATCCCACGACATATTATCCACAAGGAAACAGGTTAGCGGAATCCTCGAATAAGAGCCTGACTAGGATCATCAAAAGGCTCTTGCAAGACAACAAGATAGCCTGACATAAGAAGCTTATCTACGCGCTGTGGGAATATCGTATTACCACCAAAAAATCCATATCAACGTCACCTTTTTAGATCATTTACGGTACAGACATGATCTTCCCTACTGCGCTGGGACCACCCATCAGGAAATTGTTGCAAGAGAAGGAGGCTGAGCCAAATGATGCGCCGAGGAGGATAAACCAACTGATTCACACACACCAGGCGTATAATTGATCTCAACTCCATCAGGAGAGGATAAAGAAATATTTCGACAAGCATTCCAAGCAGGAATATTTTCAGGTGGGAGATCTGGTGCTGAGATGGGATGCAAGAAATGAAGATAAAGGAAAGCATGGGAAGTTCAATCACCTTTGGACAAGGTCGTACAAAATCAGTGCATACTGCGGGGACAATGCTTATTTCCTAAAAGGAGTTGATGGAGAGTGTCTTGGTTGGGGGACTATAAATGGCAGGTTCCTCAAACGTTATATAATGAAGTAAAACCCGTTTAAGCCATTTTTCATTGTAAATAATCATTTTATTTTTGCGTCGAGTCAGTAGATCAGCAGAGAATTGAAGCCCGAAGTGAAGGCTGAAGTCCTAGAAGCTGTGTCAATGATTCTAGTTTTTTTTCTGTCTGTCATTTATATTGCTTAGTGTCTAGATATTGAATAAATCCCAATGGTCAAGAACCTGGTCTATTGTTCTTTGCTACCTGACAGGGAGGATAACATCCCCGTTGGACCCAATTGTTAGCGTCGCCATTTTTCTTTCCATTCATAGTCAGTTTCGAGTTACGTTATGATCCATGTGCCCAAACATGTGAATTCAGGTATGCAACACTGTGAGGTTGAAGTCAGCAAATGGACGGTTGGCCCTTGGAAATGGGAAAGGGTGTCAGAGTCAGAAAATGTATGCGTGGTATGGGCATGTCTTTTCCCAAAAGGTCGAATCCCGTTAAGAAGCCAGTTTCTACGTACCTCGATTGAGTCAAGTGGTTAATAAAGGTCATGAAAATAAGTGAAACAATTATTATTAGTTCATCATTAAGGATGAGGGAATGAAAAACCATAGCGTTTGTATTATACATGCACATCAAACCATATCACCTACATTCCACACGTGGGGATTTCCCATGAACAACCTGAAATTCGACTTGAAACATCTCGTCGCCATAAATTCATTGGATTCCAGCATGTTTTCCTCTCTTGGCCGATTCGTTATAAATATCAGATGCTTGGCATACCCTCCAATCATAGAACTAGGCCTAAGCATTTTTTTTTGCAGTCCCCCCTTGCCAATCCAATTAGTTTAGAACTGTTCCCCGGTGCATTCATTCAAAACAATGCATGCAGAGTATACATTGGTCGTGCCATGGAGGCTTCTCAGAGCACAGGAAAGGGCACACAGAGTGACATAACTACGAGATTTGAACCTCAAAGATATTGGAATTCTTTCACACCCGCGGTGACCATTCCCAAAGATGTGGAAGAAACCATTCTTTCACCTACAAAAGAGACCAGATTAAGTCATGAAACAACCAAAACATAGAAATTCATACAAAAGAGGGAGACGGCAAGAGCCTCCTCCTCCAAATAGTAGCTACCTCAAAGGAAGGGCAGGATGAGAAAGAACGAGGACATCATGAAGGATAAAATTCCAGAAGGACCACGCATCAGATTGGCAGCTGAAGAACTACTCAGATGTGTCATCCAGCTAGAACTTGCCAAGAAATTGAGCCACAAATGTGGGAACAGAGAAAGGAAAGAGGATGTCACAGGAGTAAGTGAGGGAACACCATCTCATAAGCTGAAGCAAGAAAAGATGGCTATTGCTGAGCTTTATCAGGAGAACAGGTAATTAAGGTGACAACTAGTGACAAGGACCACAGAAACATTAGCTGCAGAGAGTCACGGAGGGAACGTGGCATGGATGAAAAGGAATCTTACAGAGGTGCAGAACATTATTATCCAACTGCGAGAGGCGCAAAGGTTGGCAGAAGAAAGGCACACGAAGTATCCCAGAGAATGTGAAGAGACCGAAAAGGAATTATGTGTGGCTCTTGCCATCGCATGAAAAGAGAAATTTTAATGGGTGAAATTTTCTTCACGACAGTTTTGAAGTGATATGCGTCCTCTAAAGCATCTTTCCTTTTTTGATAATGGTCGCGAGAATCAAACATCTTTTTGTTGCACACAACTCCCCAACAAATAGGTGCATAACAGAAGACAAAACCAACAATGCAGATGACAAACACCTGTTCACTAGGATACCCGATCAAGAAATACAATGACACATTTTTCCCACCTTGGATTTTGACTGACGATCAGATCCCATGGAAAACCTGAAGACAATCATTAGTGGACAGGCATGATTATTGCCTACTTTGGGATAGTACCAGGCGAAGAGTCTCTGGCACGTGTGGTGCGTTTTTTCTAGTCTAGGGTTAACAGTTAGAAAGCAGGGCAGCCCAAGCGACACCCTTGTTTATATATTTCATCTTTCTGATGTAAGCCAGGTTGGTTGGCAAATTAAGTAAACGACTGCTATTGTATGTAATCTGAGTTTTTTGACTGAAATTTAATGCAAAGGTCCTGTGATTTAATGAAAAGATTCTAGTTGTGATAGTTGGATGTATTATGTCTCTTTATTTGTGTATGTGTTTCTTGTTACCTTTTATTTCATATCTTATATTGTCTATTTCGGAACAAATTTTTGAACCTATGGATTCGGTGTACAACGCCCCTTGTTCACACCACTTAGACAAAATGTTTTCCTCTCAAGCTAACTCTGAATTTGTCCACAATGATGCTCTGAGTTACTTCCTGTGTTTTTCTCCCACCACACTTTACGGTTTACACTAAAGGTTGTTGATCGCCTAGCCTTCTCCTCTCAAATCCAATCACTGATTTATTTGTTCTGTCTCTTCCTCAGATCGACCCCATAGCCCAAGTTTTAATTTTTTGTGCCAATATAACGAGAAACCATGCTACCGTAGGTGTCAAATATAGCCATTGTTTTCAAAGTCATATCCTGCGCAGAGATCGCGCCATTACTGAGAGAGCCCTCTCTAGATCCAAAAGGCTAGTTTCGAGTCTCAAAGTTGGTTGAAAAAGTTACCTTTTTCGTCTTTTTATCAGCCGAATAGATTTACGGAGTGCTAATAGTTTCCAAGAGTGTTTTCTCAGCCTCAAGGATTGAGGAGTAGGACTATGTAGTGTTGTTCTTGGATGGACATGTGTTATTGGATGTTGATTTGGTCTTCCTAGGTTTTGGGAACCTTTTGTGCATGGGATTTGTTCATGAGATATGTTTCTAGAGTTTGAGAAGATATGGACTGATTTTATTTAGGAGGAGACTTGGTTGGTGTATAGGTAGGATACAAATGGTTTGAGTTTCATGACTATGGTAATTTTTCTTCAAAGTGTCCACATGAGAGGGGAAGGGAAAGAAGCAACATGTTATAACTAACAATAATACTGAGAGGGGGGGTGAATCAATATTTTATCATATTTCTCTATTTTCTTTCTCTTCAATGAATTAAATTTATTTAGAAGTTCTTACTTAATCAACATTACATGCAGAACATAAAATACAACACAAAAAACACATTACACCATATATTTTATGTTGAAACCCAATGCGAGAGAAAAACACAAAACATATTTCTTTATGTTCTTCTACAAGCACCAACTTGTAATTTACGATTATTCAACTTGACAGGCACCCACCTGTCACAAATGAGGAAACCAATCCTCTCAGGCACCAACCCGTCACAAACAATGAGGACACCAACCCTCTCAAGCACTAACCTGTCGCAGATAATGAGGACACCAATCCTCTCAGGCACCAACCTATTGTAAATAATGAGGACACAAATCCTCAGTGAGCATCAAATCACCCTAGAACCACCCTTCCACCTTGAATTCAGTTTAATAAATATTATTAATGAAATGAACCTTTCTCTACAAAAATTAATTTGATATGTCATCGGTTTAGTTTCGTTGAAGAATTAAAAAAACAATTTCTTCTCTTTGTTGGAGTTACTTCACACACACCTAGGATTTATTTTTCCTAAGGTTTTTCCTTTTTCTCCTATATTTTAGGGGAGAATATTCCACCTGGAGAATATTCTCTTTCAGTTGACACTTCAGTTTGACTAGTTGAGTTGAGTTTAGATGCTGCATTGGTTTTGTTACCATGAAAAATTGGGATCATCACCATGCTAATTTGACCTTGCCTTGATATCATAACTAGAATGGTGCATTACCCTTGATTCCCTGAGTTAACTCCTCACTACTCTTTGTTCAATCAGTTAACTGAAGACTAGTTGACTAGTTAACTCAACTAGGTGGCAGTTCACTCCTGTCACTGCTTGAGAGACTAGACTAGGTGGAAGTTCACTCACGTAACTACTGGTGTGTGTCCATATCACTCTATACCACCACTATGGTGCATTGGTTCTCCTCTAGTGCAGACTCATTGAATTATACAAAGTATATCATTTGTAAATTATTCATTATTCATAACAGTTAATGATAATTCTTTTATTCTTTCTCTCTTTCTTCTTCTTTCTCCAATTCTCTTTGAAAATGTGTGTATTATTGTTTAGATAGATATATTCTATGTAGTTTCAACACATTTACATGGTATCAGAGCTGATAGACTTCTAAGCAAAAGCTACACCAATTTGTTTTACAAAAGATTGAAGACATCGGAAAGATGGATTTCCAAAAAGAATTCATTCTTACACCTTACAACTATTTTGCATGGAAGGAGAAAATAGCCTTACATATCCGAACCAGAGTTTTGTACAAGGTAAAATTGAATACATATACAGAACCGACATCAGCCATATAAAAATCCAAGTACTTAAATCGTATGGATGAGGCACTCAAAACAATTTGCAGTCTTATTTCTCCCGATCTCCTTTTTCACATATCTCCCTGTAAGACTCCCAATAAATCCTGGACCACCTTGGAAAGGATCTTTAGAAAACATGATAAGATGAGGGGACACATGCTGGAGGTGGATCTTCTCACATTGGATCCAAAAATATTTGAGAATATCCAAGATTTCTTTACAAAATTCAAGGATTTACTGTCGCAACTCAAAGCTTGTGGGGTTGATAAATCAAAGGAGGAGAAACAAATGGTTCTCATCATTCTCTCCAAGCTTGGTCCTGAATTCTCAGTATTTGTATCTACATTCCATACTATCATATTCTCCTCTAGAGCCACTTGGAATATGCCTTCTCTTGAGTACTTTATAGAATCCCTGACACACGAGCAAACCAAGCTCATCAACATGGGCACAATCAAAGGCCCAAGTGTGCATGCACTCACTGTGCATGATGACAACCACAAATATCATAAATCTAAATATAAAGATAAATAGAAAGCTCATGCACATCTGAAGAAGGAAGGGTACACAAAACCTTTCACTGATGCCTCCGGATCCAAAGGAGAAAAGGGAAGAAAAGGGGAGAAATGCAAGTACTCTCACAAATAAAATAGATCTAATGTATCAAATACTTTAGAAAAACAACCATGGATATTTCATCCTTGAGGGTGCCAAGAAGAAGAAGCTAGAATATCCAAATTCCAAGAAAGACAATTCTAGCCATGCCTTGATTTACATCAACTCCTCTCCCGATGCTTGGATCGTAGATTCAGGAGGATCACATCACATGTCTTCCTCAAAAGAAGTATATTATTATTTGGATGCATGCAAAGGTCCTCCTATTCTGATGGGGGACAACTCTTCTGTCGAAGTCACCGACAAAGGAAGGATTGAACTCACCAAAGGAAGTTTCGAGAATGTGTTGCACATTCCCAAACTTTCTGTCAACCTTCTCTCCGTGTATCAAATGAAGAATTATGGCACCGGAAAGAAATTCATATTCACACCAAATTTCATGGACATCTGCGACATGCAAACCAACTCTAGGGTTGCTACCGGTGGGGTAAATCATCAGTCTAGATTGTATACATTTTCTGAATTCATTGAACTTGATTCTGCTTTACTGCTTACTCATGCTAATGCAAGTAGTAGGATATGGCACAAAAGGTTTGGACATTTGAATTTCAGATACATGCAACAAATTAGCAATCACAGATTGGTTGATGGTCTACCAAACATCCATTTCTCCAAGGGACTATGTGAGGGATGTGTTCTCAGAAAATACCCTAAAGAGAAATTTGACAAAGGAAAGTCTCAACGAGATTCCACAACTTTAGATTTGATCCACAGTGACTTTATGGGTCCTTTTTCGCATCCATCCATCAGAAAAGCAAGGTTTTTTCTCATTCTTTTTTATGATTTCTCATGTTTTACATGTGTTATAACCCTATAATTTATAGGATCAACTGGTGACTGAGATGTTGTCCATTTACTATGTTTGGTTGCCAAATAATTTTCCATTATGTAAATAATTTGAGAAAAAGAAAGAAAAGAAAAAGAAAATGAGAAAAATTATAAAAGAGGGCATAAAAGAAATTGATTAAAGCCCCATGTAATAAAAATGACCTGGTCCATACAGTTTAAGCATGGCCAAGTCCTTTTAAATTTATGTTGATAGGATTAATAAATAAGCTTGGCTAAACCGTTTAATCTTACCCAAGCAGTTTAGGTTAGCTAGTGAATAAATTTGACCAAACTGCCTAATCTTGGTCAAATAACCCTAGGGTAGAGTAATTTCTTAGTCCAACAGTTTAATCTAGGCTAAATGTCATAGGTAAGTAGGATAGAGCATAGGTTAGTTGGTTTTATTTCAATAAAACATGCATGGTGATCGATGTTGAACCATATCTTTGATGTTTGAAAGTTGGATGTCTAACCCCCATGGTAACAAAAAGCAGGGAAAGTTGGGCCGACCCACATAAAGCACTTGTCCTAAGTTTTCGGGGAAAATATGATTTTTGCATTGGCAGATTAAAGAAAGTGCACAGATGAACGACTGAGGCATTGGCGCTTAGATCTATGGTCAACAAGTTTTTCCAGACGCCCACCCCCCCGACCGTTCTACCTTTAACGGTGGGTGGGTGGGGTCCAGAATTAAGGGTAATGAAAGCGCACATTTGAATGGTTGAGGCATTGGCGCTTAGATCCATGGCCGAGATTAAATTCTGGACCCCCCCGACTGTTCTGCCTTTAATGGTGGGGGGGGGGGGGGGGGGTTTGTTTTTAATGGTGGGGGGGGGGTCCAGAATGAAATTGTTTTCTAGCAGGCTCCCCCCACTAACTTGGCAGGAATATATTGCATTAGACTCCCACCACTTACCGCAAACCATCTTACCACTTACCATTTACCACTTTTCTGACATATCCCCGTCGTCTCGTGACATCACTTTCCACTATCTTCTCCTAATGGTCCTATCTCATAACTCTGTCAGTCCTTCCCTGCTCACCCGTCACATGTCCCTTAACCATTGCTGGTCCTCAATCAAACACCCTCCATGTCACCTAGTCATACTCGTCACTCGTTTTACCTGCCATCTCACGCTCCAAAGGACCTGTTGGCCATTTATTACAGGCTAACTTATTTGTTAGCCTGTTGTTCTATCCCCTTGCACCCAATGGGTATCCATTTGCTCAAAAATAACTTTTCTCCTCATTTGCCCATTGCTCATCTTATCCCCACACCAAAAATATTTCCCTTTTCCTCTCTCCATTTCAGTTAGCACCCCAAAACCATAACCATTCCCACTAATGTTTTTGTTTGAATTGCAGGTACTTTGCACAATGATGGCGCCAAAATCCAAGAGAGCAGAAGCTGAGGAAAATCCTTTCCTCCCACCTCCTGTTGACCTTGAAAGGATCCCCTTAGCTGACAAAGATCATCTAATCTCATATACAAGGTGTGAATTTGACTTCGCGAATTTACAGTCATGGCTCAGAGACACTTTCTTAGATCATAGCGATGAAATTGGGCTCTGGGGGTCCAATCTTCCTCTGTATCATTTCCCTCAAGTCCATCATTTCCCTGAATTTTCCCTCAAATGCTAGGCTCATTACCTCCATGACCAGAGAACCATAGTCTCGTCATCGAGATAAACTTTGTTCTTCATCACACCAGAGGCCATTGATCAGATGATACAAATACCCATAAATGAATATGCCTCCCCTTTTAATCTTGAAATCATAACAGAGTTATACCAAAAACTATCTTTCCCTTAGAGAGCCTAGATTTTTGAGCTTTTCCTCCCACCGGATGCTCATCTCCCCAAGTCAAATCCCCCATATCCTTCCTCCCTATTCTCAAAAAAGGGGAACCAAGTCATTTCATCGCTCTATTCTCTACTTGGTTATTTTTCAGACGAATGGGTGGATGAACCTATATTGGGTTTTCTGTCCATTTTCTCTACAGAGGAAAGTCCCACCATTTAGTTCGACTATAGTACTTTCCTGGCGGAGAGTATTCACGAGAAACTTTCAAAATTCGCTACAGAGGGCATGTTCTAGTATTCCTCCATACTGGCTTACATGTTCATCTTCTTTCAAGTAGATAGGTTATTTTTCTCGATACAGAAAATGGACAAGAATGGTAAGTCGCAGGCGATAACGTATTGGACTTCTTTGCTCAGACAAAATTCCACAGAGTTCAGTTTCAAACAGTTCATCGAATAGTTCTACCACCTAGTGGTGAGCATGCTTAGTGGTAGACCAGAACCAAGGATAAATGAGGAGATTCAGAGGATCATACACCTCTCAGACCTTGCAAAAACTAGAGATTGGTATCTTTACCAAAATCACACCGAGATCAAAGTATATGGATGTGATTTAGCTCCATACAAATTGCCCAAGTATCTACCCGTGAGGATATTTTCCCTGGAGTACATAAGACAAATGATAAACTTAGATAATATACATTTTGTGTCTTTGAAGAAGAAACATCATCTCAGGATTAAAGGGAAAATAGGGTCTTTTATCTGCAATAGCCGAGGCACTGGGAAAGAGGCAGACAGACTTTTGAAAGAAATGAAGTTCGAAGTTAGTTTCCTGTGGCACTATGATCCGTGCAGGATAATTTCAGAGATGAGGGTTAAGAACAAAAATGTTCCATATGTTCATATACCCAAGCCCGAGATAGAAAGGTTCATGAATCAAACGGAGTGGGAGATGAACACTCTGGAAGAGATAGAATAGTCGGATCCTTCAGTTACTATCTCACAAACAACTACATGACAGGCTCTAAAGGAGAAAAGACCCAAGAAGGATACTTCACCTTCTATCACCGAAGTCTCGACTGAAGCTTTCCAATTACATACCAAAAGGCCAAAATCCAGTCATACAACTTACATGGCTGGCGAAAAGGAAACCCAATCCACTACGACTATGAAAAGTGATCAGTCACCTCTTGTCACAAGAAGTAAGAAGATCATGTCTACAGTTTCATCCAAGAAGACGAAGGATACTGCACTAGTCGACCAGCTGAGTAAAGGAGGACCAAAGTTGAGTATTTTTGAGAAATATGACCTGATCAAGAAGAGGAATCAGACGCTGACCAGTAGTACTTATGCTCAGTTTTGGAAACAGACATCCATGGCACAGCACGGACTGTTGTCTGTGTTTGATACAAAGAAGGGTAGAATGCACATGGATTTCTTGCAGGAACAGGTGCCCAATCCAAAGACAATTATTGATTACAAAAGGGCAATGCTTGAGTTCCACACCAGAGATGTGCACCCGACCGATCAAATGGATCTGCATAGGCAAACTGGAGAAATGGTTTTCTCCACTTTGGCAAGTGCTTCTACTTTGGCTGCTAAACTACAAGTCTTTTTGAGAAATGTACACACATAGCTAAAGTTAGAAAAGATATCATCCTTTGCAAAGGATAACAAAATTAAAATGTTGGAAGAATTAGTCCTCAAGATCGGGTATGACCCCTCGAATGTGAAAGCAGTCGAGGAGATTCTTAAAAAGAAAAATGTTGATATAACATCTTTGAGGAAACAATTGAAACTGCCACCAATGGAATATGCATAGAAAAAGGAGATAGATGAGACAGAAGGTGAGAAGGACGAGATGCTCAAGTTGATCATGGATCAAAATGCACAGTTGAAAGAGATGGAAGCACAACTGGAAAGGTTATTTAAGCAGAAGGAACAATCAATGCCTATGGAGGTCATTCAATTGAGTGCAGTTCCACTCACAGGAGTAAGCACAACATCCACAACAAAAATTACCTCAGCAACTCCACTGACAGCTCTGGAAAAGATAGTGGAACTAGCAAAATCCATGGAGGAGATGAACTTGCAAGAGACAGAAATTAGCAGACTTAAAAAGGAGGTTGAGAACCTTCAAGAACTTAAGTCTTCTTACCAAACCAACTACTCCATGGAGAAACAAAAATCAGACAAGCTCAAACAAGAATTGCAGCAGCTTCAAAAGAAAACAGTGACAGGAAAGACACTTGTTGAGGCCAAGGAAAATATCTGGATGGATATCTCCAAATCCATAAATGAAATATGGCCTATGGTGCAAATCATGTTCGAGCAAGTGAGATCGGAAGAGC